>CABFWO010001998.1:27275-55018 GCA_902155825.1 Timema genevievae | reverse complement strand
TTCTAATCATCGTAAAAAATTAAGGTGGGGATCACTCTAAATAGCTTTGAGGAGGATCCAAATTTCCAAAATTTCTGGGTGAGGAACACTATAAATGGCTTACAAAATAATCTAATTTTAAAAAAAAGGGGGGGGGGGAATACTACTCGTAGCTTCTAGAATAAATAATTTAAAAAATATTGTTGAAGGAGGCCCACTCCAAGTGGTATATAAAAAATATCTGATTTTTAAAAATTGAGGAGGATGACCACGGTTTAAAACATACTGTACATAAGATTAAATATGAATGAAAAACTATTAAAAGGCTTCAAACAAAAATTTAACTCTGTAAGTAACTATGTTATTTATAACTATGAACCCCCTATGAAAATGATCTGGATCCGCCCCTGGCTACATTGAACGTTGAAAATAATGAGGGGGCCGCATTTCAGAAAGTTCACTACTGATATCTTAAATGGAAAATTCTCAATTTTAAAATCTTTACTATAACAAAAATAAAATTAAGATTACATAAAATATTGAGACTATTGTCGTATACGTATTATTTTTTTACCAAAAATATGAAATTTTATATTTGCATCAAGTGTATGAGTGTCTTTAAATCTCTTGTTGAAGTCATGTTCAAAGGAGATGACAAATGTTTATCAGTAAATGTGATCGCCCGAGTGTTTGTTGCTTTTCATGAGCGCAAACACACTTGTGTGCTGACATAATATATTGCACATATTTAGTGCGCAGATTTAATCAATTTTGGGGATCAATCCTTGGTGAGTAGTGAGTAGAATGGGGGACACCAACCTCTATTGCTAGAGAGATTTCACCAAATCGTGATCAATTTACTCATGTCATAATCTCAATTTTTTTTATTCCTACAACGTTTATAAAAAGACGAATTGAGCCATAATTGGTCCGCGGACCGCAAATTTTACATACCTGGTTCATCATTAAGTGACAAAAATAACAATGATAGAAGTAGGTTACAGTAGGCCCACAGATAAGCCTAGTCATTCCAATCATCATTGTTGAAAAATCGCTCAAAATTATTTAAATTCATCATTAGTGGATTTTTGCAAAAACTGTGTGTTTTCCTTATTTCAGATTATCCCACTAGTCTTGCAGTTACCCTTAGCCGCTAGCAGACAAATTCTGGATTCCAGACATTCTCAAACAAATATCTGGAGATTAATAAGAGGAGGGGGTGGGGGTGAACAAACACACGGTCTCTTTAGCCTGAGATGCACATCGCAATAAGAGGTTCCCATAGAAGTAATAGTTCGCGCCAAAACGACCTAAACACCAATGTAAGGATCACTAGGGATACGTATGAAGGTTACTGTGAACGACTTTGCAGACTAGTTACTAAAAAGTAGATTAAATGTTAGCTGTAGAAGGATTTTGGTGGAAAGAATATTTCAGAGGATATAAAGTGGTTGTTTTTTTTTGCGCCAAAGTTACAGCTACAGAAAAATCATTTAATTTGACGTAAGCCCTGATTTTTATAGTAAACCATCAACAATGAGTGGAACGTCACTAAAATATGCCAATAATGTCTTATTTGATTTTATTATAAAGTTAATCTAAAAAGCTCCCAAAAGCTTCTAATGATACCCCTACCTCCTTATGGATAAATGTATAATTTCTCTTTGCAATATTAATTAAAAGGACTAGGAATGTAAATACAATTATACTTTTTTCCCCCGCCATTATGATAATATGAGTTTCCAGTTTTCCTATAAAAATAGACTATGTATATGCATGAAAGTAGATCTAATAACATTTCTAGATTGTCACAAAAAGGTCATTTCTATGAAAGGTGGGCTATACACACCGCTCTTCTTTTTTCGGACCATTGGTCTTGTTCATCAAATAAATCTTTATTGCCTCCGCTTGGTTGTGGATTTACGACCCTTTATGTGAGTCACCTTTCATCAATCGATATACTTACTACTCATAGGCTACGCATCAAATTTAATGACTAACCGGATAAACATATACAACGACGCACAAAAACTTTGCCTTTAGTGAGATCACAGTCACAGAGAGTTATTTATTGGTTGAATCGGTTGCCCATACCACACAGAAGCAATGATTAGGCATGCTCAATCTTGGAGTAATAAATCTATTTACCATTTCGTTATTTCCAGTGGTTCATTCAATAATCTTTCCACCCGCTTCGGTGGCTGCGTGGTCTAACGCGCTACTCTAGTGTTGGACTAGACTGTCGAAGATGGAGAGATCGGGGCTCGATCCCAGTCAGGTGCACCGAGGTTTTTTCCCCCTAAATGCTTTTCCACTCTCCTTTCACGCAAATGCGGGTGTACTTCATCTCAATTAAACCTTCCTAATCCCTAAGCCATTAGTGTGATTAGTACATAGGCGTATAACCCGAACGGGTAGTAAGACGTGGTGCTAGAAAAAAAATTTCTTAACTGATTATTCCAGGCCAACACAAGATTGACTAAGTACAAACATTCCTTCCGTACAATTTTTATAATGAATGTCGTTTAGGAAATATAAAACTTTTGTTGCAGTCATCATTGAAAGATTTTACTATTTTATCAATGTTATCCTATAGTTATGTAACGTGACAGTTGCAGATCACATGACTTGACGTATGAATACGTGAACGTAAATCTTGTAACTTCCTATGAAAATTGGACTTTTACATGGTTTGACCGCTTCGGTGGGTCGAATGTTAGAAGTAAGAGGGAGATCGGAGTTCGAATCCTGATCAGGTGTACTTAGGGTGTGATTTTCCCTACACTTCCTCTATATTCAACCTCCTTCATCCTTAACACATTAGAGCAATTAGTCCATATGTGAAAAACCCGAGCGAGCAGTAGGAGCGGCGATGAAAATATTTGTTTTAATTATTGATCTTCTCCAGAATCGTATTTTTTGCCAATTATCAGCCATTAGCGAGAGAGAGGCTGTGCAGAAACCGGGGATTCAAGCGAGAGGAATGTGGTTTGATTCCACACGGCCCCTAATACAATGTTATGCTATTTGTTGTGGGATTGTAGTGTTATTTAATATTAAAACATTTGGCGAAACTGTTCCCTGTTCAACCCTTCCGTGATATTCAAAAATAATGTGTTTAATAAGCAATTTAAATAAATATTTCAGTGAAACTGTTTTTAATAACTTGATAAAATAAATGGAAAGAAATAAGTTTTAAAAATAAATAGTACCTCCCAACAACATTTCTGAAATATCACGAGGAAAATATACTTTTTTTTTCCCCTTATGTGCATCACGTCTTACTACCCGTATGATCTATCCACGTACTTACACTGACTGGCTAGGGATGCGTAGGTAGAAATGATAGGAAATGTACCCGTTTGGGTTAGGAATAAAGTAATATTTTTCCCCCTTACCTTTATTTTTTTAAGACAAATTGAAATCAGTTTATGGTTCGCGATTGTTTTTAAAAGAGAAAAAAGTTATTTAGGGCAGGGGTCACTTCGCCCCGATCAATCTATAGACTCAACAAAAGTTCTGCGATAAACCATCATTTTTCTAATCCACTACTATTTTTTTTCCCTATACATTTTATATTTATTCCTTAAGATCAACCCTCCTCAAATACTTATGCACCCTTCTTTATAGAAAGAAAGAAAATAGAATAAATAAAATGTACATTTTCATGTTAGGCTAAACTCTTTCTTATAAAATTACCGAATATGACCAATCAAGGTTATTTTAATTACACTCGAATATTATTTAAAAGTAATCGATATATTTGCGAGCTGAAAATCTTCAGAGATCAACTTCAAATGACGATATGGTTTTCTTACACAATTGACTAAAAATAGCCACGAGATAGCCGACTTCCACCTTGGTGCATTGCAGCATGAGGCGAGGTTGAATGAAGAAGATGTAAGGTTTTATTTTTATAAGAAGTCCACTTCCAACTGCCAACATTGATTTAAAGTCGCTAAAATTTGGCGTAAGAAATAGGTTCTATTTGATTTATTAATTAAATAGTTATCATAAGCTTCCAATAACTACTTTCTTGTGGATTATTGGTAAAATCTCTCATTATATTATTAACCAGCAGAAGTACTCGGCGTTGCTTTTTCTTAGATTCAAACAGACAGACAGATAGACGGAAAAAAATCTTCATTTTATTTATCTCGACCCAGTTTCTAATGAATTTAAAAAAATCAAATCCAAATGTTGAAATTCCGACTTTGAGGGGCACATGTTCATGTACAGGGGCTACCAATTTTTAAATTTCAGCTCTCTGCGTCTTGTATATATCGTGAAATGTTCATGAGAGACAGGCAGACAAACAAATTCCTCATTTTATTAATATAGACGAAAAGGACTAAGAATATAAATACAACTGCAATATTGTTTACTAACGCCATTGTTATTGGCAACATTAATTTCCAGTTTTCAAATATCTGGCTTCCTATGAAAATCAGACTGTAGTTACGCCTGTTTGCTCGCGCGCCCCGGCAGGGTGTCGGGGGATGGAGAGGGGTTGGAGAGGGGTTGGGAGGGGTGAGGCACCAACTTTATTAGACGTGTTCGTGTTGATATTGTATTACGGAGGAGAAGGGGGTAGGAATGCCGTGATTACATCCAGGGAAATGGTCGCCCCAGGGACTCAAACCAGGGGTGGACGGCACTTCACACAGTGGTCACACACAACCCAGACAAGGGTTGGACAAGCCCGTGTGTGAAGCGCCATCTACTTAGAGAAACGCGCACTACACCTAATTTCATAGCTGAGGGAACCGCAGGTCTTATGGAGAAAATATTTATCTTCGCTCTCTCTCTCTTTTACCAGTTGCCAAACCTTCTAGCTTTCTGTAGTTGGGAAGTGAGGGGGGAGGGTTTACTTGGAAATCCCTCATTGTAAACAATGTGGCATGGGGAGCTTGGGGGGTTCAATTGACAGGCAAAAACATTTCTTATCAGTGTAAAGCCTTTTCTAGAAACATTAACTATTTTCACAACCGTATTTTTTTCAAAATTGAAGTTTATTTACGTTTTCTATTCCCCACGTAGAATTTTATGTATAAGGCTTTTGTCCTCCTAATTAATATACAAACGAATATATTACAACATGCATTTTATACTGAATGCTATAAATTACATTCTTACTTTATCTTAATCATAAAATTAGGATGGTCACTATCAATATCAATCAAAGTTTTAATTTTCTTTAGGGTAGGTAATTCATTGTTACAGTAAAGTGGATGTACCTTTCTGCGAATTTCTGCTTCAGTAAAAGTGTCATATTTATTCCAAACGCTTCATTTGAGTGCAGTTATTTCCTTTTTTGATTGGTGTCAGTAACTTTCCCTTAGTTTTGAATTCTTGTTTAATAGAAATTACTAACTTATAAGACACACCTGTAGGCTCTGCAGTCTGCATTGCTGCTTGATTTACTGAACAAGTTCCGTGTAGACTCTTAACACCATTGCCCTTTCTTTGCTAAATAATATTTTCCTCTTGGAATGTAATTGTTTGTAACAAGCCGGAGATTCCATAATGTGTGTTAAATTTTAACTGTTAACAATACTATTATCCAAATAAATATATTAATATGCATATAAAACTATAATTCCACAACCTTACGGCAAAAAAAAAAAACCCCACACACAAAATCTTAACGTGATCAATAACAAATATTTTTCTACACAGCGTACTAATAAAATATGAGTGTTTATTTAGTCAATGTTTTTGAGCTAGCTATTATGAACACGAGAATCAGACTAAAGTAACTTTACGACTGTGTTGGGGGTATAATCACCAACTACTGGCAACAACGACAGTCCAGCATTGCCAAATTTGATATACATTCGAAGCAAGGCTGATCACAGAAAACAAAAGAATGACAACGCTGTTACTCAGTAGTAAGTATGCAGTTCCCTCAGCAATGAAATTTGGTGTAGAACTACATTGAGACACGGCTAGGTACCTAGGCCTATATTCACACTGCACTAGAACTACAGAGAGACACGGCTTGGTACCTAGGCCTGTATTCACACTGCACTAGAACTACATAGAGACACGGCTAGGTACCTAGGCCTATATTCACACTACACAACACGAGAGGGAGTCTGGAATATTGCCTTGACTTTGCTAGTGATTCAAATTATAAAGTTTAAATTCAATGATGAAATAAATGAACAAACAGATACCCGCCTCGGTGGCCGCATGGTTTAAGGTGCTACTCTTGCAATAGGCTAGACTGCCGATGACGAGATCATGGTTTGATTCTGGTCGGATGCACTAAGGGTGTTTCTTCCTAAAGCGCTTTCCACTCTCTACACGCAAATGCGGATACACTTCCTCTAAATTTAACCCTCCGCATCCCTAATCCGTTAGCCTAATTAGTAGTTAAGCGTATAACCCAAACGGGTAGTAAGGTAATAAATAATAAAACAAATAGATAGCTATGGGGAGAAATTTCAATTGGTAATAATATATTTTTAAATTAATGGTTCAATGAACTAAGGTTGTGTTCAACTTTTGTGTGAAATTACTTAGTTCTGGTAACAGTCGAGTTCGCTCCCTCCCTCCAAAAAATACGAAGTATATTACGTTATGTTCTTATTGTTACTACGATCTTAAGACTTGAAGTTGATATTTTGAATTTAGAGGAATTGAACCAACACTTGCGTGGAGGGATAGTGGAAAACCATTTAGGAAACCGCCCCCCTTCCCCAGTTCACCCGACTGAGATTCGAACCTCGATCTCCCCTTCCTCGGCAGTCTAGCTCAACACGACTAGCGCGTTAGCTAACTATGCCAACGAGGCGAGTGTTAGTCGCTTAATATAATATGTCTAATTTAAAAAAAACTACGTCCTAGGTACTCGATCGATTGCTTAGAATATTAAATTAACGAAAAACCTTTTGAGGTTCCACAAAATAAAACAAATAACCAGATCGAAAGACCAAACTCACAGTTGCAGCTTTTTACAATCTCCTATCATTGTGATTTGCTCACGTTTTACTGTAATATAGGCAAAGTACTGTATTATCTATTTTCACTCTTCCATGGTAATTATTTGCTTGGATCTAGTAAAATATTGATTTTCAAATTGAATCTTAACTTTAGGATACCAGTAGGGATAGTAGGTCGGAAAGAGGGTTAGTTATGCGTACCAGGGCTAGCTGGGCGGCAACAGGGCCAGTTGGGCGGCAACAGGGCCAGTTGGGCGGCAACAGGGCTAGTTAGGCGGCAACAGGGCTAGTTGGGNGCAACAGGGCTAGTTAGGCGGCAACAGGGTTAGTTGGGTGGCACCAAGGCTAGTTAGGCTGCAACTGGGTTAGTTGGGCGGCAACAGGGCTAGTTGGGTGGCACCAAGGCTAGTTAGGCTGCAACAGGGTTAGTTGGGCGGCAACAGGGCCAGTTGGGCGGCAACAGGGCTAGTTAGGTGGCGCCAAGGCTAGTTAGGCTGCAACTGGGTTGGTTGGGCGGCAACAGGGATAGTTGGGTGGCACCAGGGCTAGTTAGGCGGCAACTGGGTTAGTTGGGCGGCAACAGGGTTAGTTGGGCGGCAACAGGGCTAGTTAGGCGGCATCAGGGCCAGTTGAACAACAGCAGGGTTAGTTGGGCGGCAACAGGGCTGTTTTTGTGAGGCGTCTGAAAATTATCAGCTCGAAGTTGTAACAATTCATGATTTGTAGCATATTTTGGATACTATAGTTGTTGGAATTAGTACAGAAGTCGAAGTTGGTATAATTCATTATTTTGTTTTGAAAGAATAAGCGTTTATGAGTCACGAACAGTACTATCTTAGAATTGTGGCATTTATTAAACTTATAAAACCACAATATCTCCAATAAAGAGACTGAACATTAGGATTACCAAATTGAATTCCACCCAGCAAATATTGGAAATTGCCTACTACTAGATTTCTAGCCCCAAATTGTGGACTCTGCCTTAGTTAATATTGTCAAACCTCTGGCAGACTAATACTAGATCAATGTCAGTACTGGGTCAGATTTTCAAATGAGTATATTTCAGTATTCTGTGGGTTTGTTAATTAGATACAGTTTGAAATGGTACAACTCCAAGATGATGATTTTAAGGATTCGTAAAAGCTGAATTATTTGATTGGAAAACAAAATATCATGAATTGATACAATCTCAAGGTGCTTTTTTTAGGTAACTTGTTTGGACATCGGTAATGCTAGTTGTTGTGACTAAGATCCGGAAATCGTCTTGGTGGTCACACAATCTAAGGCATCAATCTTGCAATAGGCTAGATTTTCGAAGACTGGAAGATAGAGATTTGAATTCTGGCCGGGTGTATTGAGAGTGTTTTTTCATAAGGGGTTTTTCATCTTCCTCCGCGTAAATGGGGGTACCTTTTCTCTTTAAAATATATCTTTCTCATCTATACCATATTAACTTTATTAAGAAGGTTCATCATAGCAGGCCGAACTCATCTCCATGCTTGTTAGTGTGTGCGTGCGAGGTATTATGGAAGTAAAAGGGAAAATAAAAGACCTACGATATGCCAGAAATGTGTGCAGTGCATTCGTATTTGAATTATTACTGGAAATTTTCCACGCAGACGATGGGGGACAAAGTGACAAAGTTCTTATTAATAGCTACAGTATGTTCCTATTATGACAGAATAAAGATTTGTGCACAGTACTTAAATCTGTGAAGCCATTCTAAAATGGTCAAAAACGGCCTTTTCAATGCAGTTTTTATCCAAATATAATTTAATATTTCAACAATGTTCTTTATTATGAACTTCCATTAACTCTTTATCTCCTTTAATGTTTAATCAGAAATGATCAACGTGCAATAGCGTTTGTGTAAATTTACGATTTCTTGTCGACTGTATCACAGAATTGATTGGCATGTGATGCACGCTCTTGACTGTATCACAGAGTTGATTGGCATGTGATGTACGCTATTGACTGTATCATAGTGTTGATTGGCATGTGATGTACGCTATTGACTGTATCATAGTGTTGATTGGCATGTGATGTAGACTATTGACTGTATCACAGAGTTGATTGGCATGTGATGCACGCTCTTGACTGTATCACAGAGTTGATTGGCATGTGATGCACGCTCTTGACTGTATCACAGAGTTGATTGGCATGTGATGCACGCTCTTGACTGTATCACAGAGTTGATTGGCATGTGATGCACGCTCTTGACTGTATCACAGAGTTGATTGGCATGTGATGTACGCTATTGACTGTATCATAGAGTTGATTGGCATGTGATGTACGCTCTTGACTGTATCACAGAGTTGATTGGCATGTGATGCACGCTCTTGACTGCAACATAGTGTTGATTGGCATGTGATGCACGCTCTTGACTGTATCATAGAGTTGATTGGCATGTGATGTACGCTATTGACTGTATCATAGTGTTGATTGGCATGTGATGTACGCTATTGACTGTATCATAGTGTTGATTGGCATGTGATGTAGGCTATTGACTGTATCATAGTGTTGATTGGCATGTGATGTACGCTCTTGACTGTAACATAGTGTTGATTGGCATGTGATGCACGCTCTTGACTGTATCACAGAGTTGATTGGCATGTGATGCACGCTCTTGACTGTATCACAGAATTGATTGGCATGTGATGTACGCTCTTAATATATTTGCGTAAAATCGAGACTAGTAGCGAGATGTGGTAGAAAATAAAATATCCAAGAGACCAAGTTTTTCTTTTGTTTTTTATCACCACGTCTCACTAACTGTTCAGGTTATACACATATATAGTAATTACGCTAATGTGTTAGGGAAGAAGCTCAGGTTTCCTAAATTAAATACATGCGCTCCCATAGCCACGCCAATGAGGTTGAATGTGAACTATAGGAGAAATGAAAGAGGGAAACTGAGATAAATAAATTCGTGGCGAGCCGTTAGGCGCGAAACTGAGAGCGGTCAGGACGGTGTAAAAAGTAACACATTGTGTTTGTTTCCCGTGTGTATTCTCTCTCTCTCTCTTTCTCTGGGTAGAACCAACGTCCCCCCTTTACCCTTGCATCATTCCTTGGTAGGGAAGGGGGAAGTATCCTTCACGCAGGCAAAACAATGCCAGGAATAGAGGGACTAATTCGTTGGGGGAACTCACAGGCCAGAAAAAACAAAAAAAAATGGACGTAGCTTTTTTTTTAGCTCTGTGAATAGCTATGTCATTTCCTACTCTTATGTGACATTTAGGTCAACCCTTCCGAAATGAAAAAATATATTATAATGTTATAAAAATATGCAGCATATGGTAATAATTAACAATGTTAGTAATGAGATTCTCTTCGGTGTTATTTGTGGATGTATCAATATTAGATTAATCTATCTCATTGATACGAAGGTGTATATTCTTGTAAGACCCCATATCGATCTATGTTCTGGGTCTAAACTGACCAATGAGGACTTTAGTAGAAATGTGTTCACCTGAAGATATGCAACCGCTATTAAAATAACAACTTTTACTGGAAATATAAAAGGTCACCATCTCCGGCTCCCTTTCCCCAAGAAACACAATTTTTTATTTATTTATTTAGCACCACGTCATACTACCAGTTTGGGCTGTACGTTTAAGTACTAATTACGGTAATGGACTAGGAATCGGGAAGGTTGAATATAGAGGAAGTGAACCCACATTTGCGTAGAGGGAGAGTGGAAAACCATTTAGGAAAAACTACCCCCAGTTCACCCGAGCGAGATTCTAAGCTCGATATCCCCGTCCTCGGCAGTTTGGCTAAACACGAAACTAGCGTGTTAGCTAGCTAGCTACGTCACCTAGGAGGGTAAGACGCATCTCCGAAACCGCTAGGGCTTTGAGGTCCATCTTCGGGTGGGGGGTACCTCTTGGTACCTTACCAGAAAAACTCCCCCCAAACACCTTTAGGCCCCCCTCCCCTGCAGATGCATCTACAAAAAAAATGCCCCCACTCCTTTTCAGCCCCTTCCCCATGGATACATCCCCAGAATGGCTGGGGCTTGGGGACTCATCTTCATTCGGGGTTACCACTCATTAAATTAATGGAATTTTCGTTGACCCCATTAATATGTTACAGAAAAAAAATTATTCCTATGTAAGAACTTATTATAACATATATTTTACTATCGTGACCTAGTAATCATTAACAAGGCCACCGACATCGCCTTCATTTAGTAGTATTATTGATTTAAATATGCAGTGTTACAAGAATAAAGATGGCTTTGGAATCTCTATTTATTGTTTTGTTATTCATGTGGTGTTTGTTGTATTTGAATATTTCTGAAAATGTCTATATTTATGTCTCTCTGTGTTTTATCCATTCGAAAAAAAATATTTATTATCTTTAGATTAGACAAAGTCTTTATTAAAGATTTTTTTAAATTTATTTTTACTAAAGTACCGTGTTGCGTAATTTGCGTACGGGTCTGCTGGTAATTTCAATATAATAATATGATGTTACGTTTAGCTAATTTTGTCATTAAAAGTAATTCAGATTACTATAAAATGATTTAAGAGACCAATACTTTAATTCGTCTAGTCTTCTCTTATTGAGTTAATTCAAAAGATAAATGAGATGATATAAACACTTTCTGGTGTATTCGGTAAAAATCAATTTTTTTTTCCCCCAAAAATAATTCTAATAGTTTTGTTCGATTGATTATAGTTCTACTTTGTTTTAATCGGCCAGGTGTACCGTCAACTTTAATACCTAATTAATATATGACTCAAGAGAGTGAAACCTCTGCAGCTGTTACTAAAATTCTAATGTATACATTGGCTGGTAAAACAGAGGGTTATTACCATTTTTGTTTCAGAATTTGATCCATCCAGCTGCAATCATCACTCCGGAGTCTAGGCTTATTTCACAGGTTAACGGAATACTAAAAGTGCGTTAACCTAGGTTAGGTTAGGTTAGGTTAGGTTAGTATGTCGTGTGCTCAAATAATGCACTCGACAGTTTTTGTTTAGTTACTCTCTTTATCAGTCCTGGTTATCAATGACCTTGCCAACCAAAGAGAGCAGGAGAGTGGAAAGAGAAGTGTGAACTGTATACAAAATTGAAACACCTTTTCTGAAAGATAGGAAACCATGTTTTTTTTAAAATCAATCCCATTGCGATTGGTTGGGATCAAACCTTGTCTACCTGCATTGGTGGCCGCATGGTCTAAGGACGATATACTAGACTGCTGATAACAGGGAGATAAAGGGTTTCGAATCCCGATCGGGTGTGCTGAGGGTGGCTTTTTATAAATATTCTACACTCAGCTGTTAAATCTAATCCACCCCAATCGACATTTTTGTTTAGGAAAAACATCTCAAAATAATTTTAGCACTGCACCTTGGTCAGAACCACTTGGTCGTAGACCCTCGATGTCAAGACGTAGCCAAGTCAACATCGAAAACTCGCCGGATCATAATTACTAAAAGTAAACGTAAATATATTTAGTAAACAAGAATTGAAACCCCACCTGAAACATGCCGATCCAGAAAGGGGTCGCAACTTCCAGCCTGGAAACCACAGGGTTACTCACTAAGTACTTTTAAAATATCAACTAGCCCTATGATTGTGCTTTACATCGTGTTTTTTAAAAAAAAATCAGCTGGAATGAGTAAAGAACAACCCCGAATCCGTGTATGAAGACAGGACGACGATTTCCTCATGGAGTAGAAGTTAAAAACCAGCGATCATGGACGCCTCAGAACACGGTGAATGCTCAATGACGTAAAAGGTACTTGAAAGGAAAGGTTTGTTATGTTCTTCTACTAATCCTTTAAACTAACCCTGCACAGCTCTAGTTGAACTTCTGAGCGGAGTGCCAACTCTTGTTTCTTTAGTGAACTGCTCTATCGTACACCACGCATAAATAATGCTTTCGATATCGCTTAATATGGATTCATGTACACTCGAGCAAAATAAATCCCTAGGAATCGATACTTGCTCATCCTAGTCTGGTAGATGAATAGGGCAGCAAAGCAAACAAAGTCAGCTTTTCATACACTACACATAAATACTAGTGAGGGTTTATTGTTGGTTAATGAATGTATAAACCACAAACTCATGAGATGAGTGGTGAGCGAGTGGAGTGTAGAACTTCTCATAATCAAAACAACAGCCAGGTTTTGTTCTCATCCACCTCCAGTGATTGCAGAAAGGTTTTATTTTAGTTTTATCAATACAGTAAATAGCAATACAAACGCTAACATGCTTGGCAATAGGACATGGTCGGTTGCTGCACTGAAGAACGGGGCTATGTTTACTTCTCATGGTCAATTTCCTATCAATTCCATTGGGCCTTGTAAAGTGCTGTGACGAAGCCCGCGCTGTGTGGACATGGCCAGCCGCAACAACAGGCCCCGAGGATTGAATTAAGGGGTTCCGGGCTACCTTGTTGACAAGTACAGATACAAACGGCGCATATTTACACGGTCGGCCTATCGTGGTCTGATTGTTTACATTTCATTTGAAAGTCAGGGTTTCAATACTGGTCGAGCTCTTAAAGCAGCAAGATGATACAATACAGACAAATATAATATAGTGAAATTGTGGTGAGTATATTACATCTACAAAGCCACTATAACCACTTCCATATTCATATGTCAATACGTATCTTCTACAGCAAAGGTGGCCAAAGAGTCGATCGTGATATATCAGTCGACCATGACAGTTAGTTTGGTCAATCTCCAAGTTGATCGATTAAAGAAATTAGAGTTTACGCATCAGTACGGAAACCTTGACGAAATATTGAGAGTAGCCATTTTGTTTGAAATATTGATCAAAGTTTAGAAATGAGATTTAATCAAAATCGTTAGAGCCGATTTTGATACAATCTATTTTTTTCTCTTTTAGCCCTTAAGGAAACTACCCTTAATTTTATATCTATTTCCAAAAACCCTCGGAGCAACCTTATGAAAACCCCAAATACAAGTTTTAGCCCAATCGGTGAAATAGTTTAGGCTCTAGCCCGAGGTACAGACAGACAGACAGATGGCATTGCGTAAACAACTTTTTCGGATTTGGGGGTCATGAAACGTCAACTTTCATCAAAATCTCGAGTTCAATTTTTTGACGATCACAATACTTTCTCTACCTGTAAGGTGGTGAGAAAGTAAAAAGATTGAGAGAAAGAAAATGAAAGAAAGTGTTTACAGATATTCCTCAAATCAACATTAGAGAATCGAAATATCGAAGCTGACTGACTAACTGATGACAATTTACAATCCTTCCTTCGTTTATGACAGAGTAATTAAGAACTTTCATTCAACCATCTATCTTAAGATTATGCGGTGTCATGCAGCAAGTTCAAAGTCATGTTCTTAGTGAGAAAAACATGCTTTTCTCAGGGAAATCATATATACAATGTGGTTTGATTTAAAAAAAAGCTCAGTTTCAATGTGTGAAAGGTCTCTAAGTTATTATATGCATGGTTATTTTACTATTAAAACAACACAAAATGGGTTATTAATTTTTTACCAATGAAACAAACATTGTAAGCCTATAGTTCCATAGTGAATCGCAAAGTATTCTCCGTCTCTGGAGCAGATTCTTAGATCAAAAACTCTGGCTACTCCTGTTTTACAGCTTTCATTTTTGTCAGAGTATCAATGCCGATAAAATAATTAATCAAAATAATATAAATGAGTTGCATTTGTCATTAATAAAAACAGAGTTTATGTTCAAAACCTGTCTTCCTAACAAGATTCCACTAAATGTGTTGGGCTTGGGGCTATATATTCAATCTTGTCTTGGTGATTAACCAATCTCCCCGTGTGACAAAGATGATGCTGTTTAAGCTAAATTGAAGATTGGTATAATCCTTAATCCGGATTGTTCATGCGACCTTAGATTAATCAAGTGAGGTTGAGAAACATCAAGTGAAGATTTAGCAAACAGTAAGATTAGTTCAGAATACAATGGAGTCAGAATATCTAGCCGAGTTGCACCTATAATTTTAACTCTTAGCATTTTATTTTCTTACATTATTTTAAAATCCCCAAATACATAAGCTTTATTATTAGAGAGTGGATTCTTAGGCACCAAAAATGTTTAAAATAGGTAGGCAAATAGGCATGAAAAATATGGTACCTAGGCACCAGAGTAGGCACTTAATAATAAAGCACACAATAAAATTGATTTTACTACTTACTATTTTATTACCTACAGCCAATTCACATTGATTTTTTTAGTAACACGTTTCACTACTCGTTTGGGTTATACACACATGTATTAGGCTAGGAAGGTGTAATTTAGAGGAAGTGTGTCTGCATTTGCGTGGAGAGAGTGAAAAACCATTTAGTAAAAAAACCTTAAGCACACCGGACTAAGATTCAAACACCGATCTCCCCGCAATCGATATTCCAGTTTGCTGCGATAATGACGCCTTAGCCAATTCGATCACTGAAGAGTGTCCCACGCTATTAATCACTAGGTACTTTTCTATATTCAAAGGGGTGAAATGGGTTATATTTTCAGATATGTTTTTTTTATAATTTGAAAAGCTGAGTTCTACTTCACACGATGTCACGGGACAAAATTTAAAATTTCCTGAACTTCTGAAGTAGTTGAACTTTTTATCTTGCAACGTCCTGCCGTTTCTTCCCAAGATGTATGCCACTGCTCCAATTGTCCTTCACCCGATTTACACACATTGTAAATCATTTAAAAATGGTCGATTTCCAAACCTACTCAAAAGAAGTATACAACTTACAATTTCTATTGTGTTTATTATTGTTGTTATTATTATTATTAAAGTTCCTCTAGATGTGCCGGGACAGATGGAATTCCAAGTTTTATTGTTAAAGGCTGTGCGAGCATTTTCAGCCCCTTGTTAGCCTATATCTTTAACATTGTCCAGTCAAATGAAACTTTTCCTTTAACATGAAAACAATCTGTTGTCATACCTATTTATAAAAAAAGGGGCAAAAGCAAATGCTTGTAATTATATACCAATTTCTCTTTCAAACTCTTTCTCTAAAGTATTCGAGAAAATCATACATGAGCATACTTTCCACCACCTTAAAAATAAACTTTCAGATAATCAACATGGCTTTATAAAAAATAAATCTACTGTCACTAATTTAGTAGAATTTCTTGGGAATATTGCCCCTCAAGTCTCTGCCCAAGGTCAGGTTGATGCTATTTATTTTGACCAAATTAAGGCATTTGACTTATGTCAGCATTGTATTATTCTCTCTAAACTTGGTAATTTTGGACTTTCTCACTCAAATGTAAATTGGTTCAGCAGTTATTTGCATGAAAGATCATTCACTATTAAAATTAATTCACACATATTATATGGATTTTTATCCCCCTGTGTCATACCACAGGGTTCTAATTTATGTCCTCTTCTCTTGAATGTGTTTATTGATGACATTAGTATATATTTGAACTCATCTAGTTATTTACTCTTTGCTGATGATGTAAAATATTTTCAAATTATTAAATCAATTGAAGATTGTATAGATTAAAAAAATTATATAAATAGTATTCTACAATGGTCTTTTGAAAATGGAAAGTCTATTAATAAATCTGAGACCAAATCTATATATTTTACTAGGAAAACTAATCCTTTCTTTTTTACTTATAAATTGGGCATTGAAAACATAGTTCGCGCCCTTTATATGATCTTGGTGTTTCTCCTGGATAACAAACTTTATTTCCACTATCATGTTGACCATGTAATTTCCCAATCATTGAAATTACTTGGACTTATTAAATTTATCTCTCCATCATTTAAGAAAGTTAACGGTTTTTTATGTCTGTACTACGTCCTGGTTAGATCTAAGTTAGAATATGCTACTGTTGCTTGGAATTCCATTACATTAACTGACTCTCTTAGATTGGAAAACGTTCAGAGAAAATTGGTCGCTGCGTACTATGATAAGTTCTTTACTAACCAGATTCATTATGATTATGACAGAGTTCGAAACCTCTTAGGTCTCCAAACTCTCTTTTCGCGTAGATTTTGTGATGCCATTTTTGTTTTTAATATTTTCAACAGCAAAATTTCTTGCAAATTTGCCCTTGATCATGTAGGCGTTCATATCCCTTCTCGGGCTTCTCGCAATCAAAAACTATTCTTTCTCAATAGCCCTTATAAGGTGAGTCCTACAGGTCCCATAGGTATCCAAAACGCCAATTCTAGATTTGTCGAATTCGACTTCTATCATAAAAGATAATCTAAGCTCAGAGAGTTATTTAAGTAACTCCCATATCAATAATTTATCATGTAGAGGTTCTGCCTATAATATTTAAATTTACAATATTCTTGATCTATTTTTTGCCTATTGTTACTGCTTTTAACCACTCTTTAGTTATTTGTTATTAATGCTATTTTTTATTCTTATCATTATTATTTACTATTTTTTCATAACTATTGATCAGTATATATCATTATTTAGCTATTGTTGTATATATAATTATTTAGCTATTGTTGTTTATCTTATTTTCTCGTGTAATTATATATGTATTTGTAAGCTACTTGTGTACTTTTCAGTGCTGGCCAGTTATAGATCTTACGACTGTTGGCCAGCACTATAATAAAGGAAAATGAAATTGAAATAATAATAATAATTCTTATTATTTAGTAGTTTTATTAGTATTTTATTTATTGTTATTTTAATTATTATTATTTTAACCATCATCATCATAATTATTATTAGCACCACGTCTTACTACCCGTTCGGGTTATACGCACTTACGCTAATGTGTGATGGTAGGGTGATTGTGAGATGAAATTGAGGACCTACAGTTTAACGTGGAATCCGAACCACGGTGGAGGCCTGGCATTCCACACATTCACAAATTGTGATTAATACACGTCCTGTCAGAGGTGAAGGAAGGGTTTGGCATTCATATAAATCTGTGCCGAGACCGAGGATTGAACCCCAGACCCTCAGCACAGAAGTCTGACACCTTACCCCTAGACCACCAGGTCACCAATTTCTAAGAAAATGGACACTCTTTCAGCAATATTTTGGAGGACAAAAAAAAAAAAAAAGCAACAAAACTTATTTTAATTGTATTTCGATTTCAAAAAAGAATTTTATTTTCACTTCCTTTAAAAGCTGTTTTAAATGATGAAATTAGGTGTAGGTCTATCACATTTTCCAAACCTATTAAATGCAAGTGTTTGATTTTTTATTATATTTGTAATAGCTGAACGTATAAATATTTCAATAGGACCAACTGAAGTCTCTAAGCTATTAAATATTTACTCCAACACATAAAAATTAGATTTTATATAGTTGTTTATTTTTATTTATGCATTTCCAGATGAAGAGTACATGCAGGCAGTTCCACAGGAAGAGTACATGCAGGCACTTCCAGAGGAAGAGTACATTCAGGCAGTTCCAGAGGAAGAGTATATGCATGCAGTTCCAGAGGAAGAGTATATGCAGGCAGTTCCAGAGGAAGAGTACATGCAGGCAGTTCCAGAGGAAGAGTATATGCAGGCAGTTCCAGAGGAAGAGTACATGCAGGCAGTTCCAGAGGAAGAGTATATGCAGGCAGTTCCAGAGGAAGAGTACATACAGGAAGTTCCAGAGGAAGAGTACATACAGTAAGTTCCAGAGGAAGAGTACATTCAGGCAGTTCCAGAGGAAGAGTACAGAGTATATGCAGGCAGTTCCAAAGGAAGAGTACATACAGGAAGTTCCAGAGGAAGAGTACATTCAGGCAGTTCCAGAGGAAGAGTACAGAGTATATGCAGGCAGTTCCAGAGTATAGAGTACATTCAGGCAGTTCCAAAGGAAGAGTACATGCAGGCAGTTCCAGAGGAAGAGTATATGCAGTTGTTCCAAAGGAAAAGCACATGCAGGCAGTTCCAGAGTATAGAGTACATGCAGGCAGTTCCAAAGGAAGAGTACATTCAGGCAGTTCCAAAGGAAGAGTATATGCAGGCAGTTACAGAGGAAGAGTACATGCAGGCAGTTCCAGAGGAAGAGTATATGCAGGCAGTTCCAGAGGAAGAGTATATGCAGGCAGTTCCAGAGGAAGAGTACATACAGGCAGTTCCAAAGGAAGATTACATTCAGGCAGTTCCAGAGGAAGAGTACATTCAGGCAGTTCCAGAGGAAGAGTACAGAGTATATGCAGGCAGTTCCAGAGGATGTCGTACGAGTCTTACAAATGAAACACCAGTGTAATGACGTGGTGGAGACAGTGACACTGTTCAACATGTGGATCAATATGGCCCCGAGGTATCATCATTAAGAACACGTACTGTCAAGACAAGACCTGGGAAGGAGGTGTACGCCTTTGAGGGATCCCCCGCAACTCAACATCAACAGGAGTCAAAAGACGTCGGGGTGAAAGCCTCAATGATACTCCTAAGTTACGTTACCTATTTGAGAACTACAGTTCCATCCAGGGAATGATAGTGTTCTTCTTAAGTTTTAAACCTGTATAGATTTACTTTACTTCATGCATATGACCAGTTATACTGCCAGTTTATGTTACGAATGAACATGTCTGATAGCAAGAAAACGTTGCTAGATCTTATTTCACGTATTCATTATTCAAGTCATGTAATCTGTTACTGTCATTTTTTATAGATATTATTAATTCCTATAAAATAATACTATTATCATTATAATAAGCACCGCGTCTTACTACCCTTTCGGGTTGTACGCACTTACGCTAATGTGTAATGGTAGGGTGATTGTGAGATGAAATGGAGGACCTACAGTTTAACGTGGGATCCGAACCACGGTGGAGGCCTGGCATTCCACACATTCACAAGTTGTGATTAATACACGTCTTGTCAGAGGTGAAGGAAGGGTTTGGCAATCAGATAAATCTGTGCCGGGACCGAGGATTGAAAACCCCGGACCTTCAACACAGAAGTCTGACACCTTACCCCTAGACCACCAGCTCACCAATTAACACTAATAAAATAGTAATATGTTATCAATGTTGACCACATAAATATAATTTTGTATTTTATATAAGATACTTAAAATATACAATCACAACAAAAGCAAAGTAGATATTACCCGCTTCGGTGGCCGCGTGGTCCAACGCGCTACTCTCGTGGTAGACAAGACTGCTGATGACGGGGATATCAAGGTTTGGATCTCGGTTGGGTGTATTGAAGTTTTTTTCTCAGAAATGTTTTTCCACTCTCTCTCTCGCTCTCCCCATGCAAATATGGGTACACTTCCTATAAATATGATCTTCCTAATCCCCAAAACCATTTGTGGAATTATTACATAAGCGTAGAGCCCGAACGGGTAATAAGGTACGGTACTAAAAAAAAAGTATTTATCTCTACAGGTGACGACTATTTTGACAGCTGTAGCTATTTTTGACACTTAAAATATATAATATTGTATTTACTAGCGAATATTAGTAATAAAGCGTGTGAGAAAATAAATCAGGGTAAGGCTCAGTATGTGATGAATTGAGTTTTTAGCGACCTGTAATAAAATGACTATATTAATTATTTTACAGAGTTTTAGTTAGTATTTTTCTAAAAATATGGTTATCTTTATCTAAAGTACAAAAACTTTACAAACTAACTTAAGCCAACAGAGCAAACTGAAACACCCATGGAATGTAGTAACTGGGTTAAAAGACAAAGCCCACAGCTAGTTACAAATAATATACTATACCAGTAATGGGGGAAAATGTAATACCTTGGAGTTTATAAATTCAAAGTTTCGAAAAAAAAAATTCAGGGAGTTTAAAATGCTCTAATAACTACGAAGACAATACAAAGGAATGGCCCCATTAAATGCTACAAATTAAATTACCATGAGTCAATTTAAGTTTAACTAAATTTCACTTCGATAATCTAATTGATGTGAAATGTCAAAGTGAATCACTAATCAAATATAAGCTTTAGGCCCCTAGAGTAGGTGCTTTATAATGTTAAAAGAAAACCTTTTATATTAATTTATTGCATTACGCTAAAATAGAAGTATCTGCTCATACCACTCCATGGCTCGAGCTTCACGCCTTACAGCCCATTCGAGCCAACCATATTTTTAGACTATTGGGATAAGGTGAAGGAATGTAGAATTTACAGAAAGTACACACGCATCCACGTGGATTGAGAGTGGGGAAACCGTTTAAGAATAACAACAAAGTAAATCACGCAGGGATACAAACACTTATAAATCTCTGTACATCCAGACAAGAAGAGACTAGCGCCTTTGTAAGTGTGCCCACCGGTAGAAGGTCTCATTTTGTTATGATCTGTAACCATCCATTGAGGTCAGCGCAGCCGGAGTGAGAAGTGGAGGTTCGTCACATGCTCGAACAATCCTTGAAGGGTAGTTGTCATAGCAACCGATGCACGTTGCCAGATTTCTTGACAATCACTGAGTATGATTGCACAGTAGTAACGCGCAAACTCCCACTATGTGGCAACTATGCTCCCCAGCCTACCCACCACACGGATCCTAAAGCAGTTTAAATCGCTGTAT
Organism: Timema genevievae; assembly: GCA_902155825.1. Lineage (NCBI taxonomy): Eukaryota > Metazoa > Arthropoda > Insecta > Phasmatodea > Timematidae > Timema > Timema genevievae. The sequence goes on along the minus strand of CABFWO010001998.1, from coordinate 33,642 downwards.
AGCTTAACCTAATCTAAATTAGTTAATCCTGACATTTTGGCCTAACTCATAGGATAAATTAGTATGACATATAATTTTACTAGGCCAAACTAGGTTAGGTTAAGTTAGGTTAGGTTATATTAGATTAGGTTAGGTTATCTAACATTTGCGCGTAAACTGTGAATGATGTAACCTGTCCAAGGTCGATTCATTGTATGGGTTAGTAATGATGAAAACTAGTATTGCCTAAAAACATCAGGCTATAGGCCTATCGGCTTATCCCACATGCTGCTGTATGAATAAAATCGGCCTAGTCCAAACTAATATGTCCTGGAATCTGGTTTGGATTGTAGCGCGTCCCCTAACATGGATTTGTTTTAAAAATAAATTAAAACACGTGATCTATGTGACTAAATACTTTGTTTGACCTGAAAGGTAGCCTTACCTTACTTGATTACACTTTGGTGAAGATTATAAGAAAGGCTCGTAATGGAATCGGTCAAGGTAAAATGGTTGTCCATTCGTGAGAAAATTGGTGTGTATATTCCCTTGAATAAGCTATCCGAAATTTAAAATATATAGTATCTTGGCAATTATTTAGCACTATAATCATGAAATATCTCCTTGTAGCCACAGTAAGATTTTAATCAACCTAATATTTTTAATTATAAAATAGTAACAGCTGTTGTTGGGGTGGTAAAATTAATCTCTGCTGTAGAACGTTGTGTTAAATATTTAATTTACAAAACGTAAGCAGAGCGGCAATGTTTATGGTTTATTTACTAAACCCGCCCACCACAACAGAAAATTTACGTCATTACATTTAAAATTAGATTACATTTGAGATACAGTTTTTATAGAGCAAATGAAGTGTGTTATTAGAGGTTTTTTTTATATTACTGAATACACAATGAAATCAAATGGCGTTTATTACACGTTTGAATGTAATGTACAGTTAATTTTATTTTAGCACCGCGTCTGTTCATGTGCAGGTTATACGCATGTGTACTAATTAATTACGCTAATGAGATGGATGAGGAAGGTTGAATTTAAATTAAGTGTTTCTACGTTTGCGGGGAGAGTGGAAACCAATTTTGGAAAAAAATCACCCCTAGTACAACCGACCGGTATTTGAACCCCAACCTCCCCATCATCGTAGACTAGTCTAACACGAGAGTGACGCCTTAGACCATACGGCCACCGAAGTAGGCTATACTTAATTATATAAGAGTCAACTATAATTAAAATAAAATTTCCCATTAGGTCGAGGGTGTGCTTTATGTATTTATTGCCTCAATGTTTACTTCAAATGCGGTAAACAAATAGAGCCATACAGAAGTTATTTTTTTTTCAGTCCCGCGTCTTACTACCCGTTCGGGTTATACGCTTAATTAATAATTACACTAATGGATTAGGAATTGGGAGGGTTGAATTTAGAGGAAGTGAACCCGCATTCACGTGGAGGGAGAGTGGAAAACCATTTAGGAAAAACCATCACCAGTTCACCTGACCGAGATTCGAACCTCGATCTTCCCGTCCTCGGTGGTTTAGCTCAACACGACTGGCGCGTTAGCTAACAACGCCACCGAGGCGGGTCATAAGTCTATTATATCGAGAGAATAAATGATAGTTTTACATCGATTTTGGTAATTATTTTGATCGGTGTGCTTAACGTGACAATCTAAGCCCACTCATATATGACTTGCATGTTATACTAGTTTTAACTAACCCTTGTTAATTAATAAAAATAAGTAGTATGAGTAAAAGAAGAACCTGTTTCGGATCCTGGCAGGTCCAAAGTTTTACCAAACATAAGGCAAGCCTAGGCTATCCCTTGATAAGAACAAAGTGTATTAACCATATTGATCCGATTGTAGATAGAGGAAAATGAACAACTCAAATATATAATAGTTGAGACACATCTTAGCTCAGCCCGCTTAATAATCACGAGAAATTTTGAGCTCGATTTATTTCTTTATAAAAAATGTTTTATTGTGAAAGTGGTTAGTAACTATGCCAATTCACGGTGTCAATTTAATGTTTATTTTCAAATTAAGTTAGAATCAGTCACTCTACTGGCGACAAAGCGTAACTACACATAATAAGTGATAAGTGAGATTTTATTATTTATTTCTTACATTTTACTCATGAGTGAAAATCACGCTTTAATCTTTTCACTCACTCCTATGTTGTATTTGTTTCCAGGTCTTCCTAAATGGGGAGAGGGGGCTCCTCCTGCCCACCTCTTTATTTTAGATATTTGTTTATTTATTTAGGCATAAAAGTTAATTCAGTTTAAAACTAGTACAGTACCGTACATTAATAATATAAAAGATGGATTTGTGAACTCGAATTCCCCCCACCCCCCCCTCCTTAGGAATGTTAGGGCTGAATCTGCACGACTATATTTAACTCGAATGATCTAAAAACATGTTTAGAAAAGGGGGATCTATTCTACGTTTAAATAGAGGAGTGCAATTGTGCGCTTAAACTCTTTGATAAAATATAGGTTTGTAATTTTATATTTAAATTTATTTAGTGGAAGAGAAGTGCCATTTATGTATAACCAAGTAGGGAGTGTAAGGCATACTTTGTACCCATTGTCACATATGCTGCAGAAACATGGACAATGAATGTAAGAGAGACTAGGAAAGTGGAGGCCATGGGAATGAAGTTTGTGAGGAGCATGTTGGCTGTAGAAACAGTATCAGAAATAAAGATTTCTGGCCAAGAGTTGAGGTAAAGGGAGTACATGAGATAGTCGAGGAAGCAAGGGTGAGATGGTATGCTATGCTCCTCATGTAGTGGGGATGGAAAGGAAAAATAATACCAAAGAGAATGATGGAGATGAAGTATGTAGGAAAAAGACCGCAAGGGAGACCAAGAAAGAGATGGGAGGAGTATAAAACAGCAAGTGGGCAAGTGAGAGGAGAAGAATGAAAGCAAACAGAGGAGAAGAGTGGAGGAAGGAAAGAGGAAGATGGAGGTATTTTGCTAAATTGACTCGACCACAGGCTGGAAACAGTTGTTGATGATGATTATGATGATTATGATGATGAGTGGAATATAACATCCAAATACAAATTACCCACATCGTAGGCTAAATGTCAGATTTGTTAAGTATGGTTTTACCACTAATGGGGAGGTTAAGGTTTAAATCCCGGTCGAGTATAATGATCGTTGATCTACCAAAATAGTTTTACACTCTGCACGTAAATGAGTGTACATTTCCTATAAGCTCAACCATACTCATCCTAGCCCCATTAGAATGGTTAAAATGCGTGTAGTCTGGAAGGGTAGTAAGACTTGTTGGATAAAATAATAACTAAACATTCCATAATACGTTCCAACGATATATTAGCGTCATTTAATTATAAAACATGCTGATACAGTCTGATGGGAGCACTATAAAAATATATTTATTAGTATTAATTAAATTAAAAAATGACGCCTGGACACGGGAATTTATCCCAGGACCTTTGGCTTAGTAAACCAATGTTCTGACCACTGAGCTATCCAGGAGTCATCCCGTTCTCGAGGTCATTCTTCACTAATATTTATGGTAGTTTGTAATGGACGAGCGAAAATTGTCATCTACAAACAACGAGTCAAAGGTGCGTTGTCAGACAGGTATCAGTCATATGTAGTTGACAATTTCCGCACATCCCTCACTAACTCTTCCTTAAAATATGAGTGAAGAATGACCTTGGGTACGGGATGACTCCTGGATAGCTCAGTGGTAAAAGCATTAACGCACTAAGCAAATGTTTTGGGTTCAATTCACGTGTTCAAGTGACGTTTTTCAATTTGAAGAATATTAGATTTAGACACGGATATAACCGTAATTAACAATAATACAATAGCTTGGATATTGAATATATCTTTATTCGGCTATACTCCTTTGCTGTGAGAAGAGATCTAAAGGTGAGTTCACACAATGCAACATGAGAGAATCAACTCTGTTCAAGTGGGGAGGTGGTCTATGTGAGAGATTAGTGTATTGAGCAAGTTGATTAGGCGAGAAGGAATTGTAAACAAGAGGATTGGGCACTTCATAGTAGAATATTAATTGGAAAATAATACAATAAATTGCCAGAAGACCAGCTCAGTATAAACCATCCATCAGAACGTTAGCTACCCTGTAAAGTATGTCCGAGGTAATATTAATGTTCAGTTAGAGGAGGGGGCAAGGTTAGGTTAGGCTAGGTTAGGTTGGGTTAGAATAGTATTGCCCAATCTATCTTGGGTGGGAAAATGTTGGTGGAAGCCTAGGATCAAAAGCAATGCCCCGTCCAACTACGCCTATTCAAGTGGACTCGGGGTCCGAGTTCTGTTGGCACGGTTGTTTTACTTGGATGTAGTTCGAATTAATAAAAACTGTGAACGTTGTTATGCTTGTGTAGTTATATTAGTTGGAGTAACTACACTCCTTTGGTACCGATCATTACATGAAAACTATGTCAATCTTCAGACATTCCAGAATTGATTGCTTTTATTTGAAACTACGAGGTCAGAGGTTTATTGTGAAACGCAGAAGTTTCGGAAGTCGATCCAAAACAAAAGGCGCGGAATTCTCGCCAAGGGTGCCGCTCTCCCGCACGACAATGTGTGGTCCCAAACTGCGGCTCGCACAAAGGCTTTATTCGAGCAGTTCAACTGGAAGATTTCCAACCACCTCCCCCGACCAGCCCCGACCTGACACCATTTCTTGACGAGGGATTGCAAAAGCTGATTGACAACATACAACAAGTTCCTAAATTTTAATCGAAACTACGGAAAATGTACACAGTCATGCATGTAATTTTTGTAGGTAATACGATTTTTTCACCCACTTTAGTGGCCACACAGTCTAAGGCGCTACTCTTGCAGTAGATTAGACTTCTGATGACGGGGAGATCGAGGTTCGAATCTTGGTCGGGTGCTCTGAGGTTGTACTTACAAAATGGTTTTCCACTTTCCTTTCCACGCAAATGTGAGTACATTTGCTCTAAATATAACCTTCCTAATTCCTTAAACCATTAACGTAGCTAGTACATAAGCGTTTAACCCGAACAAGTAAAGTAAGAGCTGGTACTAAATATTTTTAACAAACTTATTTGTTCCACATTTTAAACACTTTTTAGCTGTCGCCATGTTGAACGAACACTCGCACACATAAAAGTTGAGGTACTGCCAAACTAATATAACGATTTAAGGTGACCAAAACCCAATTTTCAAAGAAAGGCCCTTAACTGACAGTTATAAAAGTTGATCTAGTTTCACGTGTTCATACGTCAAGTCATGTGATCTGAAACTGTAACTTTTGATAGATATTAATTATCAATCAATATAAAACAACACTAGTACTATACTAAAGCTATATTAATTTTTGCCCTAAAGAATTTGTTTGTATTTTGTAAACGGCCCTAACTATGGAAATTGGACTGGAGCCAGTATCCCCGCATAATGTAGACGCGCCTTAACTTCCGAGGAGCCTCCCTAACCAACAGCAGCAATAACAGAGACGCTAAGTGCGCCTTGATTTCCCCGAGGATTTGAACCGAATTGTCTCATCAGGCGAGATGACATTCCAACAAGTTGGATTATCCACTTCCAAATAATCCCCATTCCTTGCGACGTGGCTCAAAACCTAATGATGCAGTTTAATGTTCCAATCCAAGTTTAGTTCCGCAACGGAGGGATCACTTTGTAGGTATGCAACTAGAGGTTATTTTCCATCAGTGAAGAGGATTAAAGCAAAAAACAACAATAAACATACGGTTAGTCGATAGTCAGTACATACCCTAGTGAAAAAATAGTTGTTATATTCTTTAAATTGAAAAATCGACGAAGTAAGCGAGGTGGAGGAAAAGGTGAGTTGTTTTTCAGTAATATTTCAACCGATAGAAAAAGCCAGATGTACCATGAGCGAGCTATACCTGTAATGTAAACCTATCAAGACTATATAGGTGATCGAATTTCCCTCAAGACCATTAAATTTGTGAGTTAAGCCTGAGGCAAACAAAGTTTAGAAATACACGCTTGTTAAAACATATTATTATCAAAGCCAGCATTCCCTTTAGAAAATATCACACAAAGCATATGAACTTTATCCATAGAAGATAATGTATTTTTTACTTTCTCTCTAACTTACAGGTAGAGAAAGTATGGTGATCGTCAAAAAAATCGAACTCGAGATTTTGATGAATCTTGACGTTTCATGAATCCCTGAATCCGAAAAAGTGGTTTTTGAATTTCCGTCTGTCTGTCTGTCTGTACCTCCAACTAGAGCCTAAACTATTTTACCGATTGAGCTGAAACTTGATATCTAGGGTTTTCATAGGGTTGCCCCGAGGGGTTTTTGGAATTGGATATCTACCCCTAAAATTAAGGGTAGTTTACTGAAGGG
>CABFWO010001998.1:13979-26288 GCA_902155825.1 Timema genevievae | reverse complement strand
ACATTAAACTGTTTGAAATGCTCTTAGGTGGACAAAGATGCACCTCTTTTCTCATTGATTCTATATCATTGTATATTATTTTATGCGTGTTCTTATGTGGAGTGGTGATGATACAATGTACATTATTCCGTTCAGAAATCTTACGAGTTTATAGAAAGAGAGAGAAAGTCTGTGCGGTGCGCCGTACCATTAATTTTCTTTCGCCATTATTGTGATACTTAAAAAAAATGCCAATTATTTTTGTTCTGTAAAACACTGCTCTCAATAAAGGCAATATTTACCATTGACGAATGTAGTGTTTCCTATCGCAGTGCTGAAATAAGTTGCAAACTTCTTTAAGTCTTGCATTATTTAAGAAATGGTTTGTTCTTTTAAAATATGGCCCATGAGGTAAAAAAAACTTTAAACAAGTTTTATGATCTTAAAAAACAAAAATGAACTGGTTAAAAAATCTCATTTCCGACAAAGTATCATGAAAATGTCGAAATTTTGAGATTAAAGTAAATGGTGAAAAACATATATTTAATCTTTTTGAAAAAAAATTTATGTAATATTTTGTTAGCTTCACATTCGAGAGTTTAAATGACTAAGGATTGTTTGAGGATTTTTGACGCTTTTGAAATGCCATTCTCTTAAGAAACTAGAAATATTTTATGATGAGAATACGTTCCAGCCGGTAAGTGACGCCATTAAAAGTAGACAAATTATTTATATAGTGCCAGCCAAGAGCAGTTATATATGTATACTCGCTTTGCTCGTTGGGGGCTCCAAACCCCCAGTGAGTTTTCTTTGCAAGTGGATATAAACTAATGTAATTCGTTGTTTTGAACGTAACATCTTAAAGTTACAGGTATTGTATTGTATATCCCGCAACGACTTTAAAGTTGCTCCACCATTTTGATTTTTTTCGGGGGTTGAAAATTAAATTTTTTAACTTTTTGGAATTTTCCCGTCGGTTACAGGCTAGAAGCTATAAGTTTGCTAAATTTAAAGTATCTATTTCATCAGGAAGTGGGTAAACATTAATGTCAGTGAGTGAGTGAGTCAGCCATGTGGCTTTATAGTAGTATAAAAAAGATATAAAACTACTGTTATTATTATTATTATTATTATTAGCACCGTGTCTTACTACCCGTTCGGCTTATACGCATATAACTACTGTTCATAGCCCAGAAAGTGGACTGAGCTTTTTTTTTAAAAAAAACCCAATATATATTCACTAGAAAAGAGTGAAATTAGTATGAGAGAAATAGAATTTCTATTAGAAAATATTTTTTTTAATTTGTTTGTATTTTGTTTATTATAATAAAACTATTTCGCTCATGAGAAAATAATACTAGGATACAACACCCGGTTCGATTGCTATTACCTGACAAAGTTACGTGATACCCACCCATTCTTTTATAAACCTAATAAATTACAAACACAAGGAAAATAGGTTTACGTTTTGGTTTTACTTGCAGTGGAGTAATCATCCACAATATAACAAATTTAAGACAATAATATTTTTTTTAAATGCATAGCGAGACAAACACACCAAACAACTGAAGACAAACAAAAAAACTAAGTGTAAGATATCATATAAATTAATTAATACCTATGTATGAAAAATTAAGTTTGTACTGAGGACACAAAATAATAAATATATATACAAAGAAAAAGCAATGAATGTTTTAAAATGAGATTTTATTTTTTGACTTAATAATAGGCAGTGAATATATTTAACAGGAAAAGATAAAAAAAACTATATAATAATAATAATAATAATAATAATCCTGGTAAAGGGTGCAAGGATGAGCGTACATAAATTTTATAGAAATATAATGCCATAATATTGGGATTTATGTGCATTAAGATAATTAATTATTCGTAAAATATGGATAAGATAAACATCTCGGCCTTCTTTGACGATTTAGCTGTGGTTGTAGAAGATCTGAATTATCTGGAATTAATTTTAATTAATGTTGTTCATGAAATAAAAACCAAATATATGAGGGTAGAAAGAAATACAGGCTTTATCAGACACCATTTAAAAGAATATAAATTGTGGATCATACGTTTGAAGAAGTGAAGGAATTTAAAATATCTAGGGGTGTAACTTGATAGTAATAACTCTGAGGACAGATAAATTGAAAGTAGGTGGAAAGTTGCCTCTAGAGCCTCATTTGCTGTCAACGAACTGCTAATAACAAGAACTCTGTCTAGAAAAACAAAAATCAAGATCTACAAGAATATATCATTAGACCAGTCTTACTATACGAGGCTGTGGCATGAATTATGAGCAAGAGGAATGAGAAAAAGATAATGCTACTTGAAAACAAGATCTCAAGACAGATTTTGGACAGTTTCTGAGAATGCGGATTGGAGGAGGAGGAGGATAAATAATGGAGAGCTGAGATAGTTATACCAGGAACCAGATGTGGTGGCAGAGGTTAATCCAGGACACGTGATAAGAAGACAAGAAGGACGAAGATTAAAAGGATGTATGGAGTGAAAAACCAGAAGGTCCAGGCCGACCCAGACTAAGACTGAGCGACCAAATCACCAAGGATTTGAACAAGATGGGAACAGAAGCGAGTGATACATGAGTGGACAGAAGTGTGTGTGGAGAAGGCTTGCTAGCGAGGACAAAAACCAGTTACGGTTTGTGTAGCCAGGAGAGTAAAGTAAGATATTCAATGTCAACCTAAATATGAAAAAGACTATTTTATTTTAAATCTATAAACTTTTTATTATTTAAATATGAATATACATTGATTTTATTAAAGGTATGTATTCCACTCTTTCTTAACCAGCTGATTATGCCAGCATTCGAATTATGAACTCAATTATTTTATACTATTATAAAGCCATACGGCTGACTCATCACTGACATTAATGTTTACCCACTTTCAGATGAATTAAAAACTTGAAATTTGGCAAACTTATAGCTTCTAGCCTGTAACCGACGAAAAAATTCCAAAAAGTTAAAAAATTTCAATGTTTAACCCCCGAAAAAAATTCCAAATGGCGGAGAAACTTAAAGTCGGTGCGGACCTTTCTTTGGAGGTCTCTTGTGGCTAAACGGCTCTGGAATTACATTAGTTTACATCCACTTGCAAATAAAACTCACTGGGGGTTTGGGGGCAAAGCCCCCAACGAGCAACGTGAGTTTTATAATACACACAGCTCCCACTCCCCAGTAGTCAATTCAATACCGTGAAATAAGAGATCCCAAATTCACCGATCACATAATTCTAAGAAATGAATCCAATTGGCCCTATTCTTATTTCAGTAGGGACATGCGCTATCGGCCGTGTTGAGGTGACGGACAATAATATTCACCATCTCCTCAAATGATGCAAAACTATACAAAATTAACCCTTCGAGTGATGTAACAGAAGTATTAAATAAATGTTTTTGGAGGCGTTTAATTTTCCCCCATTGTTTATTACAACCTGTCCGAGCTTGACGCATCCAAACGAAGTAATTGATAAGGATTAGGAAGATATGAATTAAAGAAAGTGTACCTGCAATTGCAAGGAAAACCATTATAAGAAAAATCACCTTCAGTATATCCGGGCGGGATTCGAAACTCCAGCCTACCACTCGATAGCGATTTAGTGTATTGTGAGAGTGACGCCTTAAACCAATGGGTCTCAAACTGTGGAGTGTGTCTCCTCACTCCTTGGTATGTTGGCGGTACGAGGGAGGGTAGGTTTCCTCAAGGGAGCTACTAAAATGTTTCTTTAGCTTAATCTTTTTTGAGCGAGTACGATCACTGGCTATCGAAAGATTATTTCAATACAAATGAATAATTAAATAAAAGGTAGGGTGCACCACTCAGATAAAATTGTTCCTTTATCTACAAATGAAGACATTTAGTTAAAACTCAAAATATATGAGAAATTAAATAATATACATTGTTGCAGAAATGTGAAAAAGTGACAGCTCTTTTCACCAAAGAGCATAACAATCAAGCTCCCATTTCACAGAACTCCGTTTAAAAAATAGATCATCTTATAGCTCGGAAAGTGTTGGTTTTATAAAAATAAAATATGTAAAATACAAGTTTTTACTGTGCTACTACACTGCAATGATAAGTTAATTAGTATCTCGAAGAAATGCAGCGTTATCATCAAAATGGAAGATATCCCCTTATGTAAAGCACCCTATAAGCTCTAGGTCATTTTCCGGAAAAATTAAATGCACAATTTTGTTTTTGATGTTAAACCGAGCCTGGATCCGAATTTTAATCAAAATAGTTCTAGTGGAATTTGATAAAAAAATAATTTTCGCCCTGAAGTAAAATAACTTTTTTTTAGCAGCACGTCTTACTCCCCATTCGAGTTATACGCTTATGTACTAACTAATTACACTAAAGGTTATAAAGTGTACCCACATTTGCGTGGAGGGAGAGTGGAATTATTATTTTTAACCACCCTCAGTACACCAAACCTAGATTCGAACCTCAATCTCCCCGTCATCGGCAGTCTAGTCTACTGCGAGAGTAGCACCTTAGACCATGCGGCCACCAAAGTGGGTAACTAGCCTCAATTTACAGATTAGATATCTAATCATTCTAAAAATTAGTTGGCGTAACCATATTACAACTATTGCTACCAAATCTTAGCCTGATCAACGATCAGTAAAATAGTTTCGGCTCTAGGCCAAGATACACAACAGATACACCAGATATACAGACGGCATCAAGAATACCACTTGTTAGGGTCCAGTGTATCAGGAAACTTATACATCCATTTAAATCTCAAATTCTATTTTTTTTAACGGTCATTATACTTCCACTCTACGAGGGGTTGCAAGAGAGTAAAAGTGAGTACTGAATTCTTAGTTTCTGAAAAGTTCGTTCGTCGTGACCCCGAGGAAAGAAAATAACGAGCGCTTCTGCCTACGTGGTCGAGTGGTTAAAGTGTTCATCTCCGATTGATACAATTATGTTAGAAAGGATCTTAAACATTTGGGTGTTCCGCTTATGAGGGCTGTTTAGAGGACTGAAAAGTTTTGCAGACGTTTAGAAATCACGGATTTTTTTAAATGAATTTGATATTAAAAAAAAATTGTTTTCAACAAAATGTAGGCGAAAGTTCTGACAAGTTAAAAAGTTTAAATTATTTTAAAAGATTGCTCGATGGCTAACATAAAACTCTGAATTCAAAATTATCTTAAAATGTTATTTTGTGACCCTGCCAAAAAATTACTTTATTATACCATTATGATTTAATCTCAAAAGTACAAATTTTCACGTAAAGCGTTGCTGGATTGTCTTCTAGACTTTAAACGCAAAGTTTAAACAGTTCAACTGGTCAAAAATCTACTGTTAATTTTTGCCTACATTTTATTGAAAAGGATTTAAAACCATATCAAACAACTCCTTAAATAATGCAAGATTTTTAAACATCTGAAACGTGTCTCAATGGCCTCCCCAATAATTTCTGACAGTTTAAAATCGATTAAAAACACTTATCATCCGCTTTGAAAAGGTGTTTTGAAATTTTAGCGAGAAAAGTAGTTTACATCATAATTATGTAAATGATGTAACAAAAACATATGAAAAGAGGATTAAAATAAAACTGTCACCCCCAGGAAATAGTTAAAAAAATATTGATTTCGAGATTTTGATAGATGTGTTAAGTTTCATGAACCTTAGAACCCTAAAAAGTATTTTTCGAAATTCATACTGTTTGTGTACCTGTTCATCGGCCCAAGACAGAGTCCATTTTACCGATAGGGGTGAAATCACATTTTACATTCTTTTTTGAATCAATTTATCTTTACTTGTTTATTCCTTTTATTACTATCTCTCAACGCCTCGGAGAGAGAATTATTGTGACCGTAAAAAGATCGAACTCGAGATTATTATAAATGTCCAAGTTTCTTGACCCCCTCAAATCAATAAAGTATTTTTCACGAAGCCGTCTGTCTTTTTAGTCTGTCTGTATCTTGGCCTAAAACCAAAACCATTTTACCGATCGGGCTATAACTTGGTATCTGGGGTTTTCATAGGGTTACTTTGAGGAATTTTTGGAATTAATATCCAGCCCTAAAATTAAGGTTAGTTTAGTAAAGGGAAAAGTGAGAAAACCTTCATTTTCTCAAAATTTGCTATAAAGATTTTGAAATGTTTTTGTATTTGGCATTGTTTAACATTACAAACAAAATGAGAATCCTTATATCCCCATGAAAATTACTATAAATTAGCGGAAATTTCCAATTTTGATCATACCTTCGCAACTATTTAAGATACTAAATAACTCATTGTAAAGTTGTAGTACTATTATACATAAAAAAAGATGGTGTTTTTTTTTTCTCCCAAGCACCGCGTCATACTAAACGTTCAGATTATATGCTTGCGAGTCATTAAAACTACGTTTATTTTGATTTATTTAGTCAAAATATTTGGCCCTACTTCTCTAAATATTAAAAATAGGTTCTCTAGTCATTAAAAATAGGTTTAATTTTATATTGATTTATTTAAATAACAAAATTATTGGCTGACGCTCAAAACCTAAACTAGAAACAGTTTCCAAGGAAAACAATACGCTCATGCACGGGGTTCTTACGTATGATGTTGAATTCTTTTGAGCATCTTTAACAAATCGAAACAAAACATCGCCAGACAGCTAATAGTTTATTTTCACTGTCATTAAATTTGTTAATTGTGGGCATTTTTGTTTCTAATAACTGCATAAATTGGAATAAGGCCTACAGTAAATACATATTTTGATTTGTTATTTTATTTAGAATGTTGGTTATGTTGTTTATTGTAAATGTGTTTTTGTTTAGAATGATGGCTATGTTATTTATTGCGAACTTGCTATTTTGTTTAGAACGTTGATTGTGCTGTTTATTGCAAAAACAAAAAGAGTTTTGTTGACATTCGAGGAAATGGATTCAATTAAATTGGTTTCCAAATTGATACTTTATGTATGTGACTTAAGAATTTAAAATACATCAATACATTTTGAACAATCGGCATTAATAATCGGCATTTCAAACACCGATCATCGGCTTGATAATCGGCATCGGCCCAGCTCTAATAAAAATCTTTTATATTTAATAAAACTTGACAAAACCGTCTACAGCGATATAAATTACGAGGAAATGGCTGAACAGATTTTGATGAGCTACCTCTCATTTTAAAGGTTCAAGAGGTCGGGAAAAATAGTTTCCAACGAAAATATTATTTACTCGGATGGTGTTCATCTTTTCATTCTTTGCTTATATCACTTTGGAGACCCGGATTTGTGAACGGGATTTTTACCGGCAAATAACATAATTATCTTCGATTACTCGACCATTACTTAATTTGTACGGTGCAAAAATTCAAAATTATGGCAAAATCTATCCATACTAAACAAACCAATGATAATATGCTAGAAATATATCATTTTGTTTGCAATGATTCTTTTCTTTCTTTATTTTCGAATATTTACCTTTGATCACAAAATGGCTGTTATAGAATCTAGTCCTAGCACATTTCTTACCTACATTCTGTGATTGAGGGAGTTTATTTCCTAGACAAACGAATACTCATTTTAAAAGTCAGGGGTCCCGGATTTCTTCAAAACTAGTAGCTTACACTAAAAACCCTATTTCCCTAGTGGATTTTCCATCATTTTCTTCTGTGTGTTCAGTGGCTTATCTGTACATTCATTGTTTGCATCTCCATGGAAACCATGATTTGTATCTAGTTGTATATCGGTAAATAAAATATATAGCTTTGGTTAAAAATAATAACATCTCAATTCCTATTTAAGTGGTTTCGTGCAACGAATAGATAGAGAGCTGGGAGAGGGAACGTTTTAAAGTTCTCATCATGGTGTGAAGGGGGAAAATATACGTTTTGGGCTAGACACTGTTCTAACATTACTGACAAAATGGCCTATCTCATTTTTCTGGGAAAATGACTTTGAGAGGACTTTAGCTGAGCGGATATCTTCAATTTTGATGAGTTTTTTCTACATATCTTCTAAACTTTTTGATATACTAATAAACAATCATTTCATATTGTAGGGCTGTTAAAAATAATTAATTATTAACAGAATTATTATTTTAGAATCAAATAGCCAAAGCTATTATTTATGCTTTTAGTGAGGATTACTCCATCTAGATATCATACTCTGAAAATTGAAAAATGACACCTGGACACGGGAATCGAACCCGGTACCTTTGACTTAGTACGCCAATGCTCTAATTACCAAGCTATCTAGGAATCGTCCTGTGCTCAGGGTCATTATTCACTCATATTTTTTAAGGCAGAGTCTATGATGGACGTGCGGAAATCGTCAGCTACAAATGTGCGATTTTATTAAGATCACGAGCTATTAGATAACGCAGCCACCTTCGACTCGGTAGTTGGCTGAAATATTATTTTGTAGACCCAATATTTTAAGAGTTATAATTGAATATTTTTTTAAAATGGAGTTATGGGAAATGGGGAGCTGAAAATTTACAAAACTGGTACACCTCAGATAATTATAAAGGTGTTTGAATTAGAAACTCCAAAATGGGGAGTTTTGTAATGGAAGATGATTATCTATATTTAAAAAAAATGATATAAATAAATTGTAGCGCCTAACAGGTGGCGAGAGAGCATTAATTAAAATAAATATTATCTATTGACATAACGCAGTGAACCGTTTGATGAGCCATGATGCTCCTTTTTATGTTCTCATATCAAGAGAAGTTATTGCAATCGTGAAAATGTTAAGAACGCGAAATTATGATGAAGCTTTACGTTTTATGTGCGTCCTAATCCAACAAAATTAGATTTTACAATTCTGCTTGTTCCCATGTCTGGCCGTCTATTTGTCTTTCCGTCTGACTACCTGGACACAAATAAAAAATGGATCGGCAGATATGATTCAAACTTGATTTTTGGATGTTTTTTATTTTGGCCTTATCCCTCAATTAACTATCTGAAGAGTGATTTTTTTATTCAAATTTTTTCGAAAATGGCTCTAACTATATGTTTCAAAATTGGCATTTGAAGATTATTTTACATGATAAATAACTATGTATGTTGATTTTTTTTAAATAAATTAATTTAAAGAAAGTTTACTTATAGCACATCCAAGAAAAATTGAAATATTTTGAAAGTGGTATTTAAGATTATCTCAAAATGGGTATCTGGGAATAGTTTTTTTATGATAAATAAGAGTACAGTTTAATTTTATCAACATAAATTATTGAAAGTTAGTTTGCAAATGATTGATTTTTGAAAATTTGATATTCTCAAAAGAATTTAGTATATTTTTGTTAAAATTTATATATAAAGAATGTTCATTGTGATTTACAAGATAGTGGGCTGGTTTTTCGGAGGAAAATTCACCAAACCATTTATTTATTTTATTTGTTTTTATTTTCAACTTTCAAAAAAAGTCCAATCGCAGTAAGATGATAATATCTGACAGTTAAAAACATTACTTAAACTATTTTCATATTTCATGTATATCAACTCGTATGAGTTGCATCTATCACGTCTTACTGATTTTATAAAGATAATTTAAATGATATTAGTTTTAAGATCACAGTTATTCAACCGTGGAAGTAACCTCATATTTTTATATTTTCTTCCACGATTCCGCTATCGTTAGTTACTTTGATGACGTATTTAAAGGCAAGCAAAGGAAAAGACTGACCCGGTTGAATGAGTTGTAATCTGCTCGCGACAAGACCCTTATCACTTTAAGTTATGCGACCTGGCGTGCGCTTCGTCTAGCCTCATTGCCTACTTCGCGACGAAAAGGGTATATACATCACCAACGAAATTCTAAGATCAACATGTTTTACATTTTAATGTATTATGTTCCAAGATGCTCTACCAATATTCGTGTGGATTGTTATTTTTAGTATATAAAATAAACTACAGGGAAAAGTAACTAAATCTTATATTAAGTTTAAATAATTATTCTTTATTGGTTTGAATTGTGTTACATAACGTGAAAGTAAGCCGAATAATAAACAAGTCTATATATATATATATATATATACATATATAAAATTTGAACGCGTTTTAAAATCTGACATTTCATTAGCATATTAAGTTATAACTTCTATGTACACAATATTTTGAGCTCTTGCTTGTTGGTGTTAATAAAAAAATGAAGAATGTCACAGCATATATCTGGTTATTAAAGAGAACAAATTAAAGTTGCATAGTGACAGTTTAGAATTTATAAAAGGAATGATTCATTTAAACGTTTCGGGCCTAATTAAATCAGTTTTATTGAATCCATTATATATTTTTGTTTCAGAACTTTAATAGAGAAAATTATCTTAATACCTATCGACATAACAAATTTTAGATTTCTAGGATGTTTAGAAGTGTTCGAATAGCTCATGAGGACAGAAAAATATCTAAACTATATCAAATTGCGATGTTCTACATCCGGCTGCAATCTTTATATAATCTATTCTTTTACAAAATCAAGATATACATGACAATCCTAAATCAAATATGTCAACCAATACATTTTATAAACAATCTTAGAAGCAAAACATTAATCATCCCCTAAACTAAGTGCTAAAACGAACGCAATTAATAGAAAACGCAATATATGCCTTAGATCGATATGTGCGAAAATTAACTACACATATTTAGACAAAAACCTATTATAAAAAAGAGCAGCACAGTTTAACAAAGAGCATACATGAAATAAAAGGATGATAAAGAGGCAGATTCGTCCCACAATTACTTGCACAATTTTATTTTTTTTCTAGTAATTTTGTTTTTATAATAGTTTGGGAAATTTTTAGCCCGATATTTTTTGGATCCAATTTTCAAATTAAAGAACTACATTCTTTTATCACAATTTCTCCACTAAATCTGGAAGTTTTTTTGTATTATTTTTTAAGATTCAAGTCACGTTTCCCCCTATTTCTCAAATCTTAATTGAAAAATTTAAAAACTTTCACATTTTTTAGTTAGCCTATCTGGGACCATCCATCCACCTTCTTGAAAAATTTAATTTTTCTAAGTTTTATTTTTAAATTTGGAAATTTACACGCACCACTATCCACAGTCCATTGATCCTTGTTTTGAAATTATTGATGTTCAGACTCTTTTAGCTATTTAAGGCTGTCCTTATAAATGTATGTAAATAATTTAATTTTCTACCAGACGGGAAGGGTTTTGTTCTTTTGGTTTAGAATTTTTTTTTTACTGCTGAAAACGGGGAAGTCTGGGTTTGAACCTTGGTCGGGGGTGATGAGGGTGGTTTTTCCTTAATGGTTTTCTACTCTCCCTCAACTCAAACCCTTGTACATTTCCTCAGTCTTTCTTATCCCTAACATATCAACGTGATTAGTAATTAAGAGTAAAGCCCCAACGGGTAGTAAGACATGGCAAGCAGAGAGTCATCAATTATAGATCAGAGAAGTGTTCACCCGCCATTCTGTATAGCTGTATTGAAGTTTAAACAACAACACCTAGCCCCCATCACCCCTAATCGGGCATGCGGTCTAGTGTGTCATTGTCTGGTTTGGTTGGCTGGTGACGGGTAAATGGTTTTTTAATTCCGGTTCTAGCTCTTATCTGTTTCATTTGTTTCTCACTATTGTAAATATGCAGAGATCACAGGCGGGTAGTGGGTGACCTGGTGGTCTAGGGGTAAGGTGTCAAACTTCTGTGCTGAGGGTCCGGGATTCAATCCTCAGTCCCGGCACAGATTTATCTGATTACCAAACCCTTCCTTCACCTATGACAAGATGTGTATTAATCACAACTTGTGAATGTGTGGAATGACAGGCCTCTACCGTGGTTCGGATTCCACGTTAAACTGTAGGTCCTCCATTTCATCTCGCAATCACCCTACCATTACACATTAGCGTAAGTGCGTATAACCCGAACGGGTAGTAAGACACGGTGCTAATAATAATACAGGCGGGTTGTAGAATCGTTGAATGTATATACTATAAAATATACATTCCACGGTAGAATGCTGTAAAAAGTCAAAACATTATGAAAATAGAACTTACTTATAAAAACCTATGTTAGCATTCTTAGCTTTGTGGCTTAATAGGGCTGCCTAGTTAGTTAATTAGCTGAGAGAGTGATAGCCAGATATTGCGTTTAGGTTAAATATTGACAAAGCCTTTATAACAGTACACGAGTTTGGTGTTAACTTGAATGAACACAAAGCTATTTTTCTATGACTCTATAAATATATACGTTTCTAAGCACATCTTACTACCTGTATGGGCTATACACTCATAACTTAAACATAGTTTGGAAGTTGAAATTTTCCATTCTGAAAAGTACGAAAAACCACATATTTTGGTCTATCCTTAAAATCAAAATATCTGGGG
>CABFWO010001998.1:0-11332 GCA_902155825.1 Timema genevievae | reverse complement strand
ACGGGTGAACTGGGGGGTGGGGGGTTTTCCTAAATGGTTTTCCACTCTCCCTCTACGCAAATGCGGGTTTACTTCCTCTAAATTCAACCTTCCCAATTTCTAATCCATTAGCGTAATTAGT
The DNA here is from genome assembly GCA_902155825.1 of Timema genevievae. Taxonomy (NCBI): domain Eukaryota; kingdom Metazoa; phylum Arthropoda; class Insecta; order Phasmatodea; family Timematidae; genus Timema; species Timema genevievae. The sequence continues at coordinate 11,211 of CABFWO010001998.1, read as the reverse complement.
ACTTAAGCGTATAACCCGAATGGGTAGTAAGACGCGATGCTAAATAATAATAATAATAATGTTAATAATCAAAATTGATATAGTAATCGTACACTTTAAATAAATAGATCTAAAAAAATTCTTGAAAAATGTTCAAACTATAAGATATAAGTCAGCGAAACATTCTATTTTACAGTGCGGATAGAACCAACTGAACCAAATATACATCTTTAAGCAGTTGTTAATGAATTTAGGAAACGCTTTTAATATACACCTGTACGTGCACACTGGAGCTGAATTAACTGGTGGCATTTAGTGTGAAGTGTTGTAGATTAGTGACTCTAAAGTTGAGAAATCACTGAAATTAGATTAATTAAACTGGGAGACTGTAGTCTTGACTTGAACACAAAGTTAATTACACACTGGATGTATATGAAATGAAATGGCAGTGTTGTCATGTCTCGAACATCAAGTTAAGTACACACTAGACGTAGATGAATTAAACTGTTAATATCGAATTGTCTTGAACATCAAGTTAAGTACACACTAGATGTAGATGAATTAAACTGGTAGTGTAGTCTTGACTGCGGGCGATATCGTGGCCCTATGGCCGAGCTTTTGGAATGTGGTTCTCTTTTTCGCGGTGTTGCCGCGCTGCGTCAAGGCTGCACTAGGTACGTGAACGTATGAAACGTAATTACATTGATTGTAAAATGGTGTATGCTGTTTTCATGTAGTATTTTGAATCCAATACCTCATGCGTTTGTCGATTTTTCGTCTTTCGCGGCCTACATATTACTTGATCTTGGTTGAAAACGTGCGTAGAGAGCTTCAGACTACGACCTGTGAGAGAATGGTTCGGTTTGTAGTAGTAGTAGTTGTTGTTGTTATTAGCACCGCGTCTTACTACCCGTTCGGATTATACGCACTTACGCTAATGTGTAATGGTTGGATGACTGAGAGATGAAATGGAGGACCTAGAGTTTAACGTGGAATCCGAACCACGGTGGAAGCCTGGCATTCCTCACATTCACAAGTTGTGACTAATACACGTCTTGTCAGAGGTGAAGGAATCAGATAAATCTGTGCCGGGACCGAAGATTGAAGCCCGGACCCCCAGCACAGAATTCCGACACCTTACCCCTAGACCGGCAGATCGCCTGTTCGGTTAATTATTTTTGGTCAAATTTGAGTAAATATTTTATGTGAATGCAGGCGTTTCCATATTTATTTCAAGGAGTTGTTTAACTTGCATTAACTGTACCTACTGATAAAATCAGCACACAACTTGCTTAATAAAAACGATCATACTGTTTAGTTTTTCGGCCATCAATTCGTAAGCAGTGAAAATGAAAGTCACCATTTCAACCATGATACATTTTTCGGCTTTGTCGTAAATAGAACTAGGGATCTGCAACCCAGAAGATACACGCGCTACCGACCGGGCAAAGACCAACATCGATGATCTCATGGTCTAAGGCATCAGTCACTTTCGCAATATACTGTGTTAGCGGGATTCTATTCCCAGTTGGGTGTAATGAGGATAGTTTTTCCTAAATGCATTACTACTCTTTCAGCACGCAAATTCGGGTACGGTTCCTCTTTATTCCACCTTCTCATCCATTATCCAATAATTTTAATATATGGATACCCTGGACGGGAAGTAAAACCTAGTTTGGCATGAAATAAAATGTTGGAAAACGCAAACTATTTATTCGGAGTTCACTAGAAATTTCTGTTCCATGCACTCATACCAATACTAGTAATACACACCTATACCCTACATCAGTAGTCAAAAGCTTCAGGCAGTTTTTTCCTAAACGGTTATTCTAAGTGCTCCCCTTAGTTGTTTTTTCTTATAAATTTTGTAACCCAAAACCTTTTCCCAAAAATTAAAAAAGTAAAACCATACAGAAGTGCGTTGATAATTCGGAAGTCAAAAATATGGATCGTTGGTAATCCGGATAGCCAATAAAAAGTATTATTTATAAAAATAACCAAAGTGGTATCAATATAAGAGACATGGCCGCCAAAAAACGCACCTAAAACCCCGTTGAAAAAAAGTGGAACCTTTTTATTCATTAATAGATTTTCACATTTTTCCTTCAGAATTTGTGATATTTAACAACAACAAAAATTAATAAATTCGTTGTTTAAATAAAGTGAACATGTTTAAACCTTAGCACAGATTTTTCGTAAGTATCCTGTATATACTTTTTTTTGGGCATAGGTAGTGTATTTTCGAAAATCAGGATAGATCGATTATCCTGACTGAGATCCCACCTTAGTCCAAATTATCGATGCTCTACTGTGATAAATTAGCTTCAGTAATAAAATGATAACATTTAATCCCTACTTTTCAAAATAACTCATTCTCTTGTAGCTTTGGACACTTCTATGGGAGGAAGAAGACAATAAAATACAAGCTGGAGGTATCTGTGAGATTTCCTCTGTTTGACCAAAGTTTGGTTGAAATAAAGTATGTAGATAATACAATTATTATTATTAAGTGGGAGCACAGCGTTTAACAGAGACACGTTGTAGACTTTTAGAAAGCCCTTATTATTTATGAAATTGTTTGATATTTTGAGGTTTAAAGTTTAAAAAAATAATTCAACAATGATTCACACGAAAAATGTGTACTTCTGAGATCAAATCAAAAAGTTAGAAATAAAGATCTAGCCATTTTGTTTGTAATGTTGTTAAAGTGTCTAGCTCGAGATGGAATCAAAATACATATTTCCCCCCTTCACGTCACCTTGAGAACTTTTAAAAGACCCCTCTCCCAGCTCTCTATCTATTCGTTGCACCAAACCCCTCAAGTGGGAATTGAGATGTTATTATTTTTAACCAAAGCGAGATATTTCATTTACCGATATACAACTAGATACAAATCATGGTTTCCATGGAGATGTAAACAAAGAATGATAGTACAGGTGAGCCACTGCACAAAGAAGAAAAAGATGGAAAATTCACTAGGAAAATTGGGTTTTTAGTTTAAGCTACTATTTTTGCCAGCATTCTGGATTCCTAAACTGAAAAATGAGTGCTCGTTGGTCAAAATTGGTTAAATCGTTAGTTTGAAAGAGTGAGAGAGAGCGAATGAGTGTTATCGAGTGATAAGGAGAATGTCGGAGTGTTTTTTGCAGTTTTTATAAGAATTTATTTTTGGGCAAAATTAACCAAATATTGCTTCAGTACAAACACAAGAGTTTAATTTTTTTCACATGGTGATATCAACAATGTTGAATATTGATCAAGGATGTCCTAGAATTTAATGACAACCTGTTCTCTTATTTTGAAAAGTTTGTCATCTGATCTTGCTATGCTTGTGACAGATATTCAACAACAATGTTGATACCACCATGTGAATAAAATTAACCTCTTTGATTTATTTTGTCCAAAAAAGTTTTTATATAAAAACTTCAAAAAACACCTACCTTTTCTCCCGTTACCTATATCTCCACCTTAATTGTATTACTATTCATATCGTATAAAACTCTAAAGTAATGAGCTAATATATTTAAAAAAAAAGAATATATAAATAATTTAAAACACACCCATAATTAAAATTTACACATTTAATTATTTTATGTGAGAGATTAAAGACGAAAATTGTTCCCTCTCCCCTGTACGAAATTAAAATTGACCAGAATATTATTATACGTCATATTAATATGTGGTAGATATTGTTATTATTGTGTTTAAAAATAATTTATTTTATGTTTGTTAGCGTATTGTCGGTTTAAGACGCTGATAGACGTAACATACACTAGAACGTACAGTTGAGATAAAATACACGCGTCGTATGAAATATAAAATGTCCTCGTGTGCTATGTCTTCATGTCAAACCAAGTGACATACCTAGGATTCGAACCACTGACACGCCAGGAGGGTTTAGTTCTACCGTCACCAGTTCCACCGCTAGTAATAACGCCCTCGCTAGTTTCTTCCCCCTATACAACACGACCGGTGAGAGCTTTTGTTGGTAGCCAACTCTCTTCTCTTAGGGCGTGTGAAAGAGGTACTTCCCCTGACCCCCTGGTCCCCCCCAACACTGCCTCTCTGGAAACTTTGCTCTCAGCGGTCCGCCACCTAATGATGGCAAATGTCACCCACAGCTCCTGTTATTGTCCGCCCTCATAAGCCACTAATTACTAATTAGCTTGACAGTTGTGTTGGTAAGAGTAGGTGACACCTAACTGGGCCGTCCCCCGTGTGACGTGTGGTTAGGGCAGGTCTAGGAGCTCCCAACTACACCATGATTGTGATTGGAAGAACAGTAGAGAAAACTCAAACATATCTCTTTGCGGCCAACATTGATAACATGTTAGTATATTAATTGTGTTATTTTTTATAGGTATTGATAATATCTATCCAAGGTGACAGCTACAGATAACATGACTTGATGTATGAATATATTAAAAATTGTTTCAGTAACTTTAGTAACTAAATTCTACTGTCCTTCCTACCAAAATCATACTACAATCTTTGCGCTCTTTTTCAGGCTGTGCTTAAACTAATTGAGTAGTTTACTGAGTGAGCTTAGTCTAATGAGTGTAGTCCTAGTCTAATTTAGCTTTTGTTTCCAAATTATCATTGCCTTAGCTTTATTTATTTCCGGTTACATATTTACGAGGACGGAAAACCGATCAATTAAAAGTAAGTTATCTTTCTAAAACTTTCTATCATTACTTCTTTTAACACCACATCTTACGACCAATTCGGTCTATCCACTTATGCACTAATGACGTTAATGGGTCAGTGATGAGGAAGGTTGGATTTAGAGGAGGTGTAGCCACACTTGCGTGTAGATAGTGGGGAAACCATTTAGGAAAACCCACCCTCAGGCCACCGAACCGGGATAAAAACCACGATCTTTCCGTCATTGGCAGTATAGTCTATTACGAGAGTAGCTAGCGCCTAATACCATGCAACCACCGAAGCTGGTTCTATTATTAATTAAGTGAGCTGGTGGTCTAGGGGTAAGGTGTCGGACTTCTGTGCTGGGGGTCCGGGGTTCAATCCTCGGTCCCGGCACAGATTTATCTGATTGCCAAACCCTTCCTTCACCTCTGACAAGATGTGTATTAATCACAACTTGTGAATGTGAGGAATGCCAGGCCTCCACCGTGGTTCGGATTCCACGTTAAACTGTAGGTCCTCCATTTCATCTCACAATCACCCTACCATTACACATTAGCGTAAGTGCGTACAATCCGAACGGGTAGTAAGACGCGGTGCTAATAATAATAATAATAACCATTATAAAATAATAACGAGTGTTTTTTACTGTACAAGTATACATTTTGTGAGAACTCATTTCGTTGTGTTTATTTTTAACCATATCTCCATCACAATAATTTCAATTCTAGCTGTGCCAATTTACATTTTAAAATAAAAACAAATGGAAAAATTGAAAAACTATCTTTAAGACGAATACTTAAAAACATTAAATATTCGTCTTGAAGATAGTTTTTTTCATTTTTATTTCGACCTGAAGCTTGGGAGAATCGTCGATTTTTAATTAATTTTGATGCGAGAGAAACTCAACTAAAACTAAACACATCATCAACATGATATGTTATTACTCTGAACCTGTTTTGGCAGAAGGCATTTAAACAACGGAGGTTGCTAGAACCCTATCAATACCTTATGAGCGGGGTTAGGATTTTGATGACATGTCATCTTCTGTTTGGAGCATAACAGACAATGTTCATGTGTGCATACATTTTGTTGTGGAAACGTTTTTTATAACATATATGTTTACTTATTTTTTGTCATTTTGGATTTTTAGTTTATATTTTCTTTGTTTGGGTCATTTTTGGGTAATTCCTATGTATTTTTGAGTCATTTCTAGACATTTGTGATTTAGTTTTAAGTAATTTATATCAAATAGGTTATCGCACAGTTGCCGGAATTAAAAGACAATGTAGGCAATTAACTTATATCCTCTTTGCTCGTCTGGTTGTAAAATACACTTCCTAGTGATGCACTGTAACTAAGCTGGAGAGGGTTGCGTTGCGAGGGGGTAGCATCTGAATAAATGTTATATCTAGCAGAAGGCAAGACTTTAATTATTGTTAAAGGCTTTTCATTGCATATGTATTTCAGTTACCATTTTGTAAAGTGCGTGTTTGATTTAATCATGTTCATTCATTACAAGCTTTTGTTTACAATTTTAGTCGTTTTATGAAAATTCAAAGTAATTATTTTAGAATTTTCAGGTGATTTAAAAGGTAACTTTTGATCATTTTTATTTAGGTCATTAATGTCCAGGTCATGGTGATGAAATATTTCTAAGTCGTCAGCCTTGTACTAAGACTGGATTGTTGGTGACGAGACGGTCAATGTTCGACTCTCAGCCGAGTATACTAAAGGTGGTTTTCCCAATATCCTCTCCATGTTAATGCCGTTGCACTTCCTAATATTTTCCATCGTCTCTACTCCGTATAATATGGCGTCAGTAATCATTTTTATAAAACATGATAGTTAAAAAAATGCACTTCAATGCAACCGAGAGCTAATATCCAATTACGTTCCCTCAGCCAGAAAATAAAATAAAGATTAGCAGAGTTTTCTTTGGCGATACGAAAATCAACAAACCAAATCGCTGGCGGGTACAAATCTTGGATAAACATGGCTCAAAAACGGTTTCCGTGTGGGATAATGTTTGGGATATCACTTTCTAATGTTCCCTCCTTAACACAACTGTGCACTGTGCAGAGTTAGTAAAGAGTGCTCTAAAACCCTCAACTTATTTGAATGAGGACGTCTATTTAAGGGTGCTGCTACTTGGTAGAACAATGAGACTCATTGCAGACGTTCAGAATATCCGCATTATATAATATATTATTTGACAATTTTTAATATAGTTTTCAATAAAATACAGGCGAAAGCTATCAGCAAGTTTCTAACCAGATGAAAAGTTAAATTTTGGATTTAAACTTTAAAAAAATAATTCAACTATGCTTTAGGCGAAAATTTGTGCTCATGAGATTAAATTAAAAGCTTATAAACCTAGATCTGACCTTCCTCTATAGAATGAAGTCGTGTTTGAGAGGGTCACAAAATAACAATAACAATAAGATGTAGGATTATTTTATAGCGTTTTATTTAAGTTATTACAAGTTTCTTTAAAATATATAAACCTAAAAGTTAAACTTTTTGGATGCTTAAAACCTTCACCTACATTTTGATTGGAACAATATTTTAAAAACCCGCTTCGGTGGCTGTGTGTTTTAACTCGCTACTCTCGCAATAGATGACGGAGAGATCAAGGTTCGAATCTCAGTCGGGTGTACCGAGGGTGGTTTTTACAAAATGATTTTCCACTTTCCCTCCATACAAATGTGAGTACAATTCCATCAAATGTAACTTTTCTAATCAATAAAATCACTAGCGTAAATAGTACATAAGCGCATCACCTGAACAGGTAGTGAAACGCGGTGCTAAAATATTTTTTTAGAAATGATCAAAATCACTTAATAAATCTGAGATTTCTAAATATCTGCAACGCTTATCAGTGCTTTCCCACCATGAAGCACCTTTGAGTCAAAACGCCCTTCCAGGGCTTACCTACTTCAAAGTTAAAGCCAACATTTTTATCAAGAAAAGTCACCCTATCTCATTAAATCTTTCACATACCCCGCCCCCAAAATATAATGTTCCTTCCGAACAAGTTCAACATTCCTCGGGCGACGCTATGTTTAATTGCAATTCTCCGTCTTGTCGTCAAAAGTTGGCATCGTTACGATAAAGGCGTCCAATAAAAGATAAGCTCTCAAGTTGTACGTTCCACCCGATTTAAGCATATCTTGTTTAATGTAGAGTTTAAAACCAGTTTGTGAATCAAATCCTATTATATGAGCTTCCCTACTTTGAGCTAGTTGTCTAAACACTCCAGACGGATATCAAAATGAGGCCATGGGACGCCAGACCAACTCAACTATAAAACACTGGATGAGATTTGGCGCGAGGATTACTTGTGAAAACAAATTAAATTAAAAACTCAATTTACGACGATAAAACGAACGAGATTTCTTGTTTTAGAGTGCACACAAAACAACAATATTTAAAAACCAGCCAAAAGTTCCTATGCCAGAAATAGTAATATATTCTTAAAACTGAGAAATTACACATGAACACGGATATCGAACCCGGGACCTTTGGCTTAGTACGCCAATGCTCTAATCACTGAACTATCCAGGAATCTACCTTATAATATGAGTGGAGAATGACCCTGGGCACGGGACAATTCTCGGGATAGCTCATTGGTTAGAGCATTGGCGTACTAAGTTAAAAGTCCCGGGTTCGATTCCCGTGTCCAGGTATTTTCAATTTAAAGAATATGATATTTAGATTCAGTTATAACCGTAACTAACAAATATAATAACTTAAATATTTAATCCATAAAATAATAATAGCCAATATAACTAAAGCAAAAGTATAGTCCAATATTTAAAGAAATTGCCTTATCGTACATCTATAATTTACTAGATCACCTTAAAATGTTCATACGTCTAATTATGTGATTTACAGCTGTCTCTTTCAATGAATATTATCGATACAGTACTTACAAAATAGTATCAATAGGCCTAAAATAGCTTAAAAAAACCTTCACGGCGTCAGAACACAAGGAAGCTATATCAAACCAAGCTATCACAGCTGTTGGCGAATATAATGCCAACATTGGTGGATAGAGGGTGTCATGTAGTCAGCACAACAAACTCTCCCACTGTTAATCTCAGTTTTCTAAACCAGAATCACTATTTATTTACTAAAGTAGCTACTCATTATTTGTCATCACGAGGCTGAGTTCCACTGGGTTCTAAACCCATTGCTTCACATAAAATGTGTAAGAGTCGGGAATCGAACCCGGGACATCTGGATCCAGGAGCTCTCACCAAAAGACCACAATGGCAATCCCTAATATAGTAAAGTGTTATCAATTTTGCAGCAAACAATGGTTTTGGTATTTTCTAAAAAGTCCTTTCCTATGAAAATGGATCTGTATTTTATGTAAAGTGCCCCAGGATGTTGGTTCGAATCCTTGCCGAGAGATATCAGGGAAAGTAGACATGGTAGAATGTCCATTAATGAATAGTCGGATTGCAATAGTAAAAATAACTTATCCGACAGTTTAAAAGGCTGCTAGATCTACTTGCATATATTTATACGCCAATCAATGTTTTCTTCAGCAGTTACTTTTGAAAGATGTCAAGTTTTACCGCTCTAAAATTAATAAAGGGATATTTTTTTCGATAATGACAATTCTGTATTTTTTACTGGACTCACCAGGAATAGAGCCTGGATCGTCTAGATCAGCGGGTACACCGATACCGACTGAGCCAAGGTGTCAGACTACTTAATATTGATAAACGCGCACACGTTACCTCCTTAATTACAATCCATGTCTCCCCGCGGGATCAGCCGCTGACGTAAACCTCCCTCAGGCATCAGTCTTAACTGTGGGTAATTAACACCTTTCCTATAAGACTTTTACATTATTGTCTCTATCTAGCCCCCTCTCCCTGGTGTCCGTCTCTCTCCCTTTTTCTAATGTGTCTCTCTACCTCTCCCTAGTATCTCTCTCTTTCTCCCTAATGTGTCTCTCTACCTCTCACTAATGTGTCTCGCTACCTCTCCCTAGCCTATATCTCTCCCTAGTGTATGTCTCCCTCTCTCCCTAATCTCCCTCTCACTAATGTGTCTCTCTACCTCTACCTAACCTTTCTCCCTCTTCCTAATGTGTCTCTCTACCTCTCATCTAATGTGTCTCTCTACCTCTACCTAACCTTTCTCCCTCTTCCTAATGTGTCTCTCTACCTCTACCTAACCTTTCTCCCTCTTCCTAATGTGTCTCTCTACCTCTCCCTAGTGTCTCTTACTTCCTCTCTCCCAATGAGAGCCGGTAGAAGCTCAAAATGTAGGCATTTGATAAGATTTCATACTTTTACCACCAGATATTGTTAGTGTTATGATTTACCGGTAAATTCTAACATTTAATATTCCTCAAAAAGTTACAATAACGTACGGAATGGTGTTTGTAATTGTTGTCCGCTGCTTAGAGATTACTGTGCATACACATGCCTCTTTAGCAATGTCCGTGTCCGTTATTGAGAACGTCCGTTATTGGGAGGTTGTTTCTTCACCGCAAGAGCGCATGTTATTTTGTTGGTGACATTTAAACTTCCAGTTATATAGAAGAATCCGTTATTCATAGGTGTCCGTTAAGGGAGAGTTCACACAGAAAATCTACAAGTGTAGCAAACCTGGGACAGGCTCACGAACAATTACAATGCACTGTGACAGTGATTAGCTGAATAAAAGAGCAAGAGAGACAATACGTGCTCCTTGTTTACCAGTGGAAGATTCTAACCTCCTCAATGCAAGTGGTGTAACCGTGGTATTGTTAAACAACACGTGACAAGGCATGGGCGTGGCTAACTCTTAATTATTAGGGAGGACAGAAAAAAACCATTCTCACTTTAACTTTTTTTAAATGGTCTCGTATCAAATGAACAAAATAAATAATTTGCTAACGGAATTAAGTATAAAAGGTCAGTTAAAAAAAAGCTACCTTAATAATCTATGCATTACTCCAGGCATGGATTTTCAATTTGTTTATAATAAAACACTTAACTGTTTATTTTACGATAGCCAAAGTTCACCATTTGAGCAGATTATTGTGAAGGGGGAGGGGCTTTTGACAAGGGTAGTTTCCACTGTTACTCTCTGTAGACCCAACTGCAGACTTGGGGTTGTACATGTAGCCCTTAAGGTCATTCAACAATAAGAATTACAAAGATGTATTGCCCAGTATTGTGGTTATCATCCCTGGCCGCTGACCTAGAGGTCCTGGGTTTGATTCCCAGCAGTACGAAGTGAAATTGTTCTTATGATCACCATGGTCTGGTTAGTTAAACTCAAGTCAGGTTTAATATTTCCACAGGCTCCACACCTTCATAATCACTATCGTCACATCCTCTCATTGCGGGTATGACTTGTAGACAACCTCCTAGGTTCACCCTGGGCAACGTTCTGTTCTCACAGAGACGCTAAAAGTCAACGCACACAGGCGACCGAACTCAGATCTCTCACAGGTCAAATATGACATACGTTAAAATAAACACACAAAGATTCATTGTGTTGAATATTCCATTATTCGCTATTTTTACTTAAAAATACTGCTCGTTGTTAGGTACCGTTCACTGGTTATTTTCTCCCCTA
>CABFWO010001997.1:79333-141506 GCA_902155825.1 Timema genevievae | reverse complement strand
TCGCTCTGCTTCCAGATGTTCGGGATTCTGCCCTGAGCGAGGCATTCGTTTAACAGGCCTGCAAGGTAAGGGGCTATGAGGTCTGCTGTCTTTTGCAGCACCTCAACCACTAATATTAATAATAAAAGTAATAATGCGTATGGCATCAATCACGCCAGTGACTGTCATAAAAAGATGGCGGTTTACATTGTAAATCTCTATAGAAGCCGGCCACTTTTTCTTATTAACACTGTACATTTGCAAAGTAGAATCAGATTTTTTTTTCAGACAATCGCTAAGGGGTGAAATATCGTCTGCGTATATTAGAGATAAGCTATTACCAACTCTACTAGAGTTTGTAACTAAATTCATCAAATAAATTAAAAGACGAAAAGGAAGGAATAATCAAAATAAATCAATACCGGTTTAGGGGTTTGTTAAAACGATCAGAAGATCTCCAAAATTTAAAAATAAATTAGAGAATAACCATGGCATTACTATACAGGTCTCGAATTTTGTTTTTATCGGCTTGGAATAATTCACTCAGATTGGAACAACTTCTGATTTATCAAAAGTTAATTTTTTAAGGGACTTTTAAAACAACAATGATACCATTTTACTATATTGGTAATGATATTTTATAGGCATTCTTTCCCCATAGTTTTTTTCACAGATGTTTTCTTAAAATAAAAATTAATATGAGTGCATAATGAGCCTGAGCATGAGACGAATCTTGAATAACCCAGTGGTAGAGGATTGGCGCACTAATCCAAATGTAACTGGTTCGATTCCCGTGTTTAGGTGTCGTTTTATAATTTACGAATATGATACTTGATACAGCTACATCCGTAACATAAACATAATTTCCAGTGTCCAAGGTTCAGTATTCAAGTACCTTCATTTACCTTGCATCATAGGGCCATAGTTCAATCCATCAAGCTCAGACAGCTTTCACACCAGATGGTGCTTGATACATGCAACATTTGTGATGAAACATACAGCATGTGACATGACATGCAGCACAAACGTTTAGATAGAACGGCCCATAGCACATGGCTCATGGGAGAAGCCAATCGTAATGGGGTAGTCTGACTAATAGGATCTTATGTTTGTTATTAGCAATTTTCAGAAGGAGCGAGAGAAACTGCGTTTTTTGGATTCACAGTTATTTAAAATGTATTAACTTTTGATGATTATAGGATTTATCTTCCAAATTAGCAAAACATCCAGACCAATTCTGGCTATTTCCACCCACATCTTCTCTACCATATGGGTGATCTGGTGGTCTAGGGGTAAGGTGTCAGACTTCTGTACTGAGGGTCCGGGGTTCAATCCTCGGTCCCGGCACAGATTTATCTGATTGCCAAACACTTCCTTCACCTCTGACAAGATGTGTATTAAACACAACTTGTGAATGTGAGGAATGCCAGGCCTTCACCGTGGTTCGGATTCCACGTTAAATTGTAGGTCCTCCATTTCATCTCTCAATCACCCTACCATTACACATTAGCGTGTGTATAACCCGAACGGGTAGTAAGACGCGGTGCTAATAATAATAATAATAATAATTCTATACCATATGTGTCTTGGAGTAATCCTAACACGTGTAAACATAAATTTCATTCTATCTTTCAAAAAACATACAAAATCAATGTTAAATAACCGATGGGCGTCCTGCATGGTGTATTGAACTGTCAGATATTTTCACACAGATCGACCTAATCAGGCAAAAATAAAAGCTTGCTCCCACCTTTACGGCTGTTGTCTCATCCTCCGAGTTGGGCTACCAGAAGCGCTACTCAACATTAGTTGACTTGACTGATTTGTTCCGAGTTATACATGTAACAGTGGGTGAACCAGTCTACTCTATCACGACGTTGCACGTGGCACATGCTGCATACAGCAACGTAGCCTTTCTGAAAGTTATCACCTGTATTTTTGTATTTTTTTTAGCACCGTGTCTTATTATCAATTTTTTGGTTATATGCTTATGTAATAATTACGCTAAATGGTTTTAGGGATGAGGAATATTATATTTAGAGGAAATTTATCCGTATTTACGTGGGGATAGAGTAAAAAAAAATTCTGAGAAATCATCCTAAGTACACCATACCGAGATTTTAAGACTGATCTCCCCGTCATCGGCAGTCTAGTCTACTGCGAGAATAGTGAGTTAGACCACGCGGACATCAAAACGGGTTTATCACTTGTTAACAAGTGTTCAATCACCCGATGGCGCATGCTTCATGTGTTAGAGTTCGGCCAGACTGGCGAGCGAGCGCGTTATTATCAGATAGCTGTCGTTAGTTGTTGACGAGGAGGATCCGAATCTTGGCTGAGTGAACTGAGGGGGGTTTTAACAAGTGATTTATTGCTGTGGTTTTCTTATCCTCTCTTCACGCTAGTGGTGATTCTTATTTGTAAAGGCCTACTTTGATAATATCGAAGTATTTTAACATATCAGTTTTACATATATATGTATATGTGTGTACATATAGGTATGGTTTATGATCTTACCAATTAAATTAGGCCGTTAGTAGCAAGTGTGATAAACCTATCGATATTAATAAAAATGTTAAAATGAGAAGTTTTCCAAGCACTCATTGAACCAACATACAATAATATTGCCTAGCGCCTGTAAACTAGACTGTACCGGGTCGAGCGCGCGCGCTTGAAAAATAGAACCCGTTCTATCTTTCAAGCTTGCACGCTCAGTCGCTCGCTCACACGCTCCAGTCTGGCCACCTAACATTACAACCAATGTGTTCTATTTTATATTTTAGTCGCTCGCTCAGTCTGGCCGCCCCCATATGTGTCTGTTTTAAACGGTGTGAGCAATGAGCAATGAACAGGGTAAACGGAGAATACAATTAATCGTGCTATCGTCAGCTTTATAGTTCTATACCACCATGTTTTACTACACATCCGGAATATTAACACTGATGTAGTAGAAATGAGGAAGTTAGAATTTAGAGGACGTGTACCTGCATCTACTTAGCGGGAGAGTAAGAAACCATTCGAGGGGTTAAAAAAACCTCGGTACATCCAGTCCAGATTCGCACCGCAATTCCTCGCCATCACCAGCAAACCCAACAGTATGAAGCTGACGTCTTTCTATACGTGCCCACCTGTGTCATTTACAAATTTAAAACAAGCGTCTGCCTTTCTAAGTTACTGTAACTATTCATACATCCCTTTTAACTGTATCATATATTTGATAAGGTGTGTGATTTTTTTATTATTACTTAGCCATATTTTAATAAGTATTGCAATATTCGTAGATCTTCGCAAACCCAGACGTCTCCTATAATCATTGAGATTAAGCAGCACACTAAATTCTAGTTGTAGGGCTGAACTGTATCCTCATGAATTATATCCACAAAATATTGTTCTCACTCACAATTCAGTTGTTCCATTCTAGTCAAGCTAAATGGATATACCAACCAACAACCGCTGTCGTTTACTTCCAGACAGTAACATCTCTCATTCGTCACAAACACATGCGAGGAGTATTCAAACTCCCCCAAAGATGAAAAGAGCAAACATAAGGCAGACAAGTACACAGTTGAGATATAAGGCAGACAAGTACACAGCTGAGATATAAGGCAGACAAGTACACAGCTGAGATATAAGGCAGACAAGTACACAGCTGAGATATAAGGCAGACATGTACACAGTTAGATATAAGGCAGACAAGTACACAGCTGAGATATAAGGCAGACAAGTGCACAGCTGAGATATAAGGCAGACAAGTACACAGCTGAGATATAAGGCAGACAAGTACACAGTTGAGATATAAGGCAGACAAGTACACAGCTGAGATATAAGGCAGACAAGTACACAGCTGAGATATAAGGCAGACAAGTACACAGCTGAGATATAAGGCAGACAAGTACGCAGCTGATATATAAGGCAGACAAGTACACAGCTGAGATATAAGGCAGACAAGTACACAGCTTAGCCCTTCAAGTATATAAAGCTATGTATGTATTTTAGTGAACCTAACCGCTTCGGTGGCCACGTGGTCTAGGGCGCTACTCTCACACTATACTAGACTGCTGGAGACGGGAAGAACGGGGTTTAATCCAGGTAGGGTGCACTGAAGGTGGTTTTCCCTAAATGGTTTACTTATCTCCCTCTACACGAATGCGGTGACACTTCCTTTAAAGTCAACCTACCTAATACCTAGCACGTTAAAGTAATTAGTACATAGGCGTACAACCCGAACTGGTAGTAAGACGCGGAGGTGAAGATAAAAAAATTAGCTAGCCTGATAGAACTTAATATAACCTCTAAAGCAGAGGTGGGCAACATATTTTTGTCAATGTAGTCACAAGTGTGGTGAATGAGAAATTAAATTCGCCACACTAGGCAAAAATTGAGAAATTAAGTTGAGCAATCAAGCATTTAAAACAACACACACTGTTTGAACAAGTTTATTCAAATTATGTACTCAGATACAACTGCCTCAGCCGCGAATAATGAAAACTGTTCATACTGAAAATTTAAGAATATTTAATGGGAAATTTGAGAATCCTTTTGTCTGACAAGTAGCAGAAATATTGGCTGAATATTTTAACTCTATGCACATGTGGAATGCTTCCAATTATATGTAGGAAATATCAAGATACAATCAGGGAAAATATTTATTTTTTTAGTGTGTGAGCTACTTGTGTCTATTGGCGGCAGGGTTGCCCACCCCGGTCCCAGACAAGTAAGAAACAGACTCTCAACCTTACGGGGGTTTAGCTGCGCTCCTTTTGCCAGCTTGAGTTCTTCAACACTGGGCCTCGCTAGTGTCACTGCTGGGTGATGATAGGACTAACCGCAGCGATCCTAGTGTTGAAGGACTCAAGCTTCCAAAAGGAGCGCAACCATTTTAACCTGGAGGTTGAGTGTCTGGGTATATTATTTGTCTGTGACCCGGGTTCTAAAGGAACTGCAGGTCTTATGGAGAAAAGCTTTCTTTATCTTCGCTCTTTCTGTCAGTTAAATGTTGCCACAAATCTTCTCTCTTTCAGTTTGTATGAAGGTGGTGAGCTGGGGTAAGAAAGAGCTACTGATAACATAAACGAACCAGCGTTGCAAACTGTGTTATATATTTAAGTGAAGAGTTACCATATGAAAACAAGAGAACGACAACGCTATTTGCCAATAGTAACCATAAAGTTCCCTCAGAGATGATGCTCAGTGTACTCAAGACAATAAACCAGAAGTTTTCCAAAATTTCAACTCGCGGCACACTGAACAAGGCGATAAAATTGACAAGGCATAGCATCAGTGTTTTTTAAAAGATGTCATCATTAAAATAGCGAATAATTTTGATCATTGATTTAAAAATATTTATGTTTACTCCTCGATTTGTTTTCCTCGCTTCTCTTTGATCTTATTCCAAACTTTGGCAAAACATCGATTGAAAAACACTGTACTAAACATAAAAGGCAATTCAAATGGAGATTGGAAAAAAATATGGGTGAATACAGGCAAGCTTAGACCTAGAGATTCAGTTTTATTCAAATATAAAGGAACTTTTTTTTTACAGATATAGAAATTAATAAAAAAAGTAAAAAGAATTTCCATATTGCTTGACGTCTTAACTCTCAGTCGGTAACAAATCTTTCTACTCTACTGAGTTAAAAGTCCCCGGGTTCGATTTCTGGCATGGCCGAAAAATGTACAGTGGATACAATGTGCGTTTCCCCTTTCACAGTAATGAATTAACTGTCTAGATTTGAGTTAATTTATAAGTCATGTGCTTATATAACCAGACGGTTCAGAAAGTGCACGTTTGTACCTCAAATATATTTTTAAAATCCATATATTTAGGGCCTACGCGTAAAGTCATCTGCAATTATTGCCCCTCTTCATAGATAATATCAAATTCTATGTAATAATAGTAGCAAAAAAGTAAAATTTTATCACTGTTGACAGAGAAAAAAAGTTTAAATTTTCAACAACAAAAAATCCTACCAGAATACTACTTTACAATCGAATTGGTAGAATTTACAAAATTTGTCGATGCCAATAAATGTAAAAACTTTTTTTTATATATTCCTTCTCTTGTCAACCTAAGCATCAAAAGAAAGGAAATTCCTTACATTCTAAACCCCTCCCAATTTAACTTCAATTTAAACCTTTCCCTGGCGTAAGAAAACCACAAGTCCACGGTATGTAAAAAGTACTTGGGCCACTTTCGTATCAAATTAAAATGTTCCTCATTTATTTTACAAGACGAGGGGAAAAGAACGTTTTGTTAGGGAAGGGGGAGGGGGAGGGAAAAGATTGACGGACTCTTTAGCAGTTCCATTTAAATATTTTCAACTTTTTTTTTTTTTTCAGTGACTGCAAGTAGCGTGTTTGTATCATTCTGGTTCGGGTGTAGAAATAACACAAAATGTTTTTGAGACAGACAGATCGTTCCGTCTGTTACTGATGCCCTTCCCTTTCCCTAACCCTCCCAAACCAATCCAATTCCTTCTTTACACGTTTCAATAAAACATTTGTCAATGTCCACCAACCGTTCCGGGGTTTTGAACGATCGCTACCGGAGGGCAGCACAGAGTTCAAATATTGAGAGAACTTTATAAATCCGTAGATTTTAAAGGTGGGATGGAAAGGAACCGGAGTTTTTAAAACAAGATATTTTTTTTTACACAAATAAGAAAAACTTCTATGTATGCGTTTAGTTTCATTTTCTGCTTTTATTAATCTTATCAGTTCTTGAATATTTTTCATAGTGGCATTTTTAAAACATTTGACATTGAACAAAACTAAAAAAGCTTAGAAGATTAATTTTTTTTTTTTTGGCGCCACGTCTTACTACCCGTTCGGTATATACTTTTGGTACTCATTACACTAATGATTTTAGGGGCTAAGAAGGTTATGTATAGAGGAAGTATACCCACATTTGCGTGGAGGGAAAGTGGAAAACCACTTTTGGAATAACCACCCTCACTACGCTCGAGAAATATTCGAACCTCAATCTCCCCATCATCGGCAGTCTAGTCTATTGTTAGGATAGCACGTTAATCCACGTGACCCACCTTCGGGTAAGATGGAAATTATATTTAGGCCACAGCAGCTTAAAGTATCATATTCTTAGCGTGAACAACAGGAACAATCCTTTTTTAAATTTTGCAACCCCCATGAGAAGTATTCAAAAACAATTGGTATGTAAAGAAAATTAAGCTAAACGGTTCTAATATAGATATATTCTAATCATTTTGGTCAAAAAAGTGTTTTTTGTTTGTTTTTTTAACTGTATAGATACGAAACTTTAACTCGCAATTCCCTTCAACCACACCTTTATGAACTTTTATTTATCTAAATTAGTTAAAAGATTGCCCTTGGACATGAGAATCGAACCCGGCAACCTTGGCTTAGTACGTCAATGCTGTACCGTTGAGTTATTCAGGAAGCTCACCCCACACCGAATAGGATCGGAACAGATCGGAATCAGAACCCTACGAACGGAAACGAGTTTTGTCCGCACAATGGTTCGGAATTCAATTCATGTCAGTCGGAAGACGGCAACCAAAAATGTACATCGATTTTAGTGATTTTGTGATAGTGAGTGATAACAGCAGTGAAGAGCAGGTGAAGGTGGTGGTTGTGTGCATTGTTGCCGATTCCGAAGAAGAAGAAGAAGAAGATCCTTCAAAAATACTTTGAGTTCATGACATAACAGTAAATTTAACAAAAAAAACCGAGATTTCCTCCCGCGCATTCTCCTTTTTAACACAGTCATACTGATATTTGTTAGCAATGTCATAAATTAGAGGGTACTGTTGAACTAAATTGATTATTTCTTCATTCAAATACATTATTTTTTAGATAAGTAAAAATTGTCGAGGAACAGGAAACAAACATAAACAAGTGTAAAATGAGTGCGAGTGTAGATGACGCAATAGTCCAGTGCTGAGGACGCATGCGCAAAGCTTCGGAACCCATCGGAATATAAGTCAAAATATTTCCTCCTGGAAAACAGATTCGTTCCGATCCGACGTTGACGTTTCCGATCCAACCCGAGCAAACGTGAGGGTCTCCATTAAAATGCAGGTAGTCAAACATTTCTGATGTGATCCGATTCAGTGTGCGGCATGCTTTATTTCACCCATAGTTTAAGGAAAAGTCCATAATGGACGTGTGGATTTCATCGGCTCCTTTTAAGATATCATTGGATCTAACCACAGCCACTAGCGAGTCGGTAGTCGGCTTTATGCTCGATTTGATTCCCGTGTCCAGGTGTTATATTTTCAATTAATTTAAATATTATGTCGGTGGCGGCTGTATTCGTTACCTAAAGATTTTTCCATCTCCATTGTATTTATTTGAAAAACAATCTAGCTGTTATATTTTCCACAAAATTTTATGGCGTAAGTTTACTAAAATTATATATTTATTTTAATGCTTACTTACCCTATGGAATTGGTAACTCGATCTTACGTACGCCACCTATCCCTATCTTTAGCTAGTTCTATCCAGTCCACCTCGATCCAGTCAATTCTAATGTTATCCTCCCATCTGCGTCTAGGTATTCCCAATGGTTTCTTCTTATTGGGTTTGCCAGTCAGTACCCTGAACAAGGTTCTAGATTCTTCCATTCGTGCTGCATGTGAACCGTAATCTGCAAGATTTTATTATCCCAGCAATGTTTGATGATGATTACAGGTTATGTAACTCATAATTATCTAGCCTCCTTCACTCCCCAATACTTTCATCCCTTTTTGGATCAAAGATTTCCCTAAGTACTTTGTTTACGAACACCCTAAAGTTCTTCTTGTCATGTAAGATGACCATAAGAACAACAGGTGGAACTATTGTTTTGTATATTCTGAGTTTTAGATTTATTAACAACAGATGATAATATATAACAACTTATTAACCTAGTAGTTTAATGCTGCAAGTCTTAATTCCCCGTTCACCATAAATGAAAAATACACTGGTTTTAAAGAGATAGGGTTAGAAGGATGGATATCAAAGAAATCCCAAAAAATTCGCCTGGAGAGATGAGAAAAAAACAGAGTAAAAGTCATATTGTGCTTATTTTGTAAATTATTATAACTCTTCATCCAGAAAAGACATTGTTAACACATGATACAAGTTATCCCACTACAGCTTTTAAGGGAGATGGGTACTACTTCGATGGTCGCATGGTCTAAGACGCTACTCTCGCAATAGACTGGACTGCCGAAGACGGGGATATCGGGGTTAAATCCCAGTCGGGTGTACTGATGGTGGTTTTTCTTGAATGGTTTTCCACTCCCTCCACGAAAATTAGTGTACATTTCCTATCAAGTTTAACTTTTCTAATTTCTAACGTATTGGTGTAATATGAACATAGGTGTATAGACCGAACGGGTAATAAAACGTGATGCTAAAAAAAAGGGGAGTGATGATACTAGATCCAGTGTAGAGCTTAAGATTCGAGACAGGAATTCCACCAGTGGTTTTGAAGGAACCGTTGTTTATTAAACTCGATTACTTAAGTCAAAGCGAATTAATTTCCAAACGTTTTTAAATATAATATATTTTTAGTTACTTTGAATTTCCTGAGCTTTGTAGCTAGCCCAGAATAGACGCCATTGAAGCTAGTATCAGGACAATATAACAAACTGATATAAAAGTGTCACCACCTGGATTCAAACCAGGGTTATCTGGACCGAGCAATGAACAAAGTCATAGCTGTGATAATTTTCCCCCCAAACGAGCCTTACTACTCATCCGTGCTTGCCGTAGATTCACACTAATGAGATGGGTAGAAGTTATAGGAATTGTACCCGCATTCACGTGGAGAGATTGGTAAGCTATTTAGGAAAAAACTCAGAGCATCGGGTCAGAATTCGAGAATCAAATTCCTCGTCATCGTCAAAACCAGACAAGACGAAACCTAACGCCTTTGCCCACCGTTAACGAGAAGAGTTTTTTAGCACCGTGTCTTACTACCCGTTCTAATTATACGCTTAAGTATTAGTTACGCTAATGGCTTTAAGGATGAGTAGGTTATATTTAGAGGGATTGTACCTGCATTTGGGTGGAGGGAGAGGTGAAAACCATTTTGGAATAACCCCCTCTAAGTACACCCGACCGAGATTCGAATCTCGATCTCCTCGTCATCAGAAATCTAGTCTACTGCAAGAGTAGCGCGTTAGACCATGCGGCCACCGAAGGGGGTCGGGTCGTTGAAAATCTCACAAGTGCGTGGAATTATCGTCGTCTCATGCGCCGCGTGTGTTGTTTGGACTGTAGACCGTTGATTGTGGGGAGGAGGGGGTAGGTTTTAAGGAGTGGTGTGGGACGGGAGAGTGAATCTGGAGCGGAATATCAAGTGGCGGGTCTGCGACTTCCCGGCCAGGCGCCAGCCCCCGGGCTCTACCCGTGGGTAAATAACCATAGGTGAGCAACCTGTACAGACCCCTGGCTAGCCTACACACCCACAACTCTCTAGACCCTGTACTTCATTCACGGTAGGAATTAATCTCTGAAAGGTCTTTTTTCCTACCAATATCCTACTATATAATAGCTTTCTGGTAGGGAAAAAGGCCTTTCAGAAAACAATTCCTACGATGAACAGACTTTAACTTAAGAGCCCGTTTTAGCCCATAGATAGCATGCTGCTTAGGTAAATAATGTAACTCGGAACAGACGTCGCCATCATGGTGCGGTTTTCTGTATTATAATTCAGAAAACAGTGGAATTGAGACCAGTGAAAAACTTTTACTGTATTTATAAAAATACAACAAAATTTTGAAAATAGTTATGCTGAAATTGAAATGAGAAGTGTTGTAGAGGAAAGAGGAGGCAACGAGAGAAATATCGGGGAGAGAGGGAGGCAAGCCTTTCACAAAAGCGTCAGAATTCTGGTCTGGCGTAGATATTTGCCGCAGAAGTGCAAAGGAGTGATGTACCTGGATGATGAAGTAAAGAGATAAGAGAAGGATACAGGCTAGGAGTGACAAGGATGGACAGGGTGAGGAATGAGAGGGAGATAGAGAGTGAAGAGGAACCCCCATAGGAGAGGATAGAGAAGGTGAGAGTGAGGTGGTATGGACATGGAAGAGGGGAGGATTCCAATGAGGATGCCAGAAATGAACACGGCGGTCAGGAGACCAAGAGGAAGACCCAGAGATAGGTGGATAGAGGGAGTGCGGACGTGTGTGGAGAGGAGAGGTGGGGGCCAACGTGGAGGAAGAAAGGTGGTGAGAGGACAGAAATAAATGGAGAGGCCAGTGACAGAAAATTTTGCATGATCACGATGATGATGATGATCAAGATGATGATTAAAATGAAATAACTACAAAATTGATCCCTACTTCTCTGTTGTGGAGTGGAAAAATACAGTACTTTGATACATTTTCTGCTTCGAGCATAGTCGTGCATCTAATTTTACAGTTGAACAGTTCTTATAAGGCCGGTCAAACTTTGTTTTTCCATTTAATTATATTACAAAATAAAATAGTGTAACACACCTTTTCTATCTATTTGAAATTAGTCTTCAGTAATGAAAATGAATACATATTATCAAAGGAACTACAGTTGTAGAATTTTGATTAATAATACTCATTAAGTTATACAAGGAGAAATTTAAGATTAACAACTTCACACTATTTTTCTTTCCCGTTAACAGAATTAAAGTGTGCCTTCAGAGCATAAATAATTATTATTTTTACTTAATTTATCATGGATTATATTTTTTATTTATTTATTTAAATAAATATATTATAATTTTTTTAAATGAATAATTGTTGGAATAAGATTAATTTGGATGTATTAATTTTGAAAAAATAAAATTATTATTCACTAAAAATATATATTTCTTATTTTGTTTTTATTTTAGCACTGTGCGTTACTACCCGTTTGGGATATACCCTTGGGTTTTACTAATTACGCTAAATAGTTTTATGGCGATGGTTGTATTTAGAGGATGTGTACCCGCATTTATGTGGAGGTAAATAGGAAAACGACTCTCAATACACTCAACCAAGATTCGAACCTCTATCACCCCATTAATGACCCTCTAGTACACTGTGAAAGTAGCGCATTAGACTATGCAGCCACCGAAACAGGTTTTGTTTTAGTTATTTTATATATTTTATTTAGTAAGCTTTTAAATATATTTTAAAAACAATAATTTGAAATATGAAGGTAAAAATAATGTAGCGCCACTTGTTGGGAATAACATGAACTACATACCAGTTCTGAACTGTCCAGGTATATAATACAATTAGAAAATAATATAATTCAGACCAGTGATCAATTTATACTAGTTTAGAAAGAAATTAAAACAAATTAAAACAAAATTGAAAAATAATTAGGCTAATTTACTACTAATAAACTGTTTGAATTAACTCAATTTGGAGGTTGCAAGTGAAGAACGCAGAAAATCGCAATTTGATGTGATTTTTTTTATGGTTAGATCATAGCTGAACAGCCTTTAAATGGGCTCTTAATAATTCTGCTGTTAGATATTATGATATTAAAAACTATAAAAAGTAAGAGTTTCTAAACTCCTTCAGTAGGCATGCAGACTAAATTTCAAGTTCATCCAGGTTGGTTTGCCTGTGATGGTGAGGTCAGGGTTCGAATTCTGGTCAGGCGTACTAAGGAGATATTTTACTAAATGGATTCCTATACTCCCTTCAAGCAAATTCGGGTATCCTTTGGGGTCTAGTGCCAGTAATGGTTATCAAAGCCTGGAATTAGTCAACATATGTGAACAGGATCAGTAAAATAAATTTTAACTTGAATGGATAGAGGAGGGGAAACTACATTATGAATCAGTCCTCTTCAGTTTATTAGGCGTGAATTGAAGCCCGGCCTTCCAAATACAAATGTATATCATCACATCTCATTGATCTAAATCAACAAGTAAAAATTTGTAGGTAACACAAAAATAATTCCTTGCACTTACAACACATAAATTTAGTATTCTTTAAAAAATGAAAAATGACTCCAGGACATAGGAGTCAAACCCGGGATCTTTGGCTTAGTACGCCAATGCTCTAAAGGTTAAAGCATTGGCATACTAAGCCAAAGGTCTCGGGTTCAATTCTTGTGTCAAGATGTTATTTTTCAATTTAAAAAATATGATATTTAGATGCGACTATAACCGTAATTAACAAATATAATAGCCATGCTTTTTAATTCATCAGATAAATTTAGGTCAGTGACTCAGGTCAGTAGACTCATCCTTTTTGCAAAGACAACAGACAATTAAATCCATTTTTCTTGTTATAATAAAGTTGTTATTAAAATCTTAGTCAAAGAAAGTACATATGAGGTCAGTTAAGAAAAAATGTACAAATATTTGCCTGGTGAGAAAACAAGAAAATATCAAGGAGGGGATAATAAAATCCTGATCAAGATCTGAAATAAGTCAAGTTGTGAACACACAGATCAGTCAGGAGTGCGAACCGCTACATCAAACTCTGTGGTATTCGACCTCACTGCCAGAACAAAATGTGTTGCTGATGCTCTTTAGTAGGGATCGGCAACTTTTTTGGTTTCACGAGCTATGGGGTTAAAAACAAAATGGTGAGACGGTTTATAAAAAAAAGTCAACTTTATATATATTTCTCATGTAGTAAATATAGCTATTATTTTAATTTTATGAACAGAAATCTGCTTTAGGTCAGTCAGCTGGCGGACAGGATCCGGTCCGCGAGCCGTTGGTTGTCGACCACTGCTCTTTAGCATGAAAGAGTATCAAAATGTCCATTAAAAGCAGAATACAGTGTTGCACCTTCAAGGCCATGTAGAGCACCGCCTTGTCAGTGATGATTACACAGTCGGTGTCACCTGTGGTGCTGTTGGGTTGGCAGTACCGGGAGTGGTATGAATGGGATCAAGTCAGACAGACACGCTTGTCTAGATGAGAATGGGATGCTGCTGTGCAAACACCGAGGAAATTACCTTTCAAGAGCAACAGCTGCCTTGTGAAGAGAGACTGTTCGTCATGCATCTCACACAACAGCTCGTTTATTTCACCATCAAACCATTTAATGAATTTCCATACAAAATTACTTGCAATGTTTTTTTGTTGTTTTTTTTGTTGATGATCCGATGAATTTACCATTTATATAACGAGAGATTAAAAGTTATCTAAAGAGTAATCCTCTAGAAAGCATAAATATTTATAACAGTCATGTTATTTTAAAACTAAGTAATTCCTACAAATGACAAAGTGAAATATATGACAAGTATAGAGATTTTTTTTTTACTGAACCATCACAGATGTCGACCTTTTGGTCTTGGGGTAAAGTGCTCGCCTAAGGATCTGATGTTCCTGGGTTCAAACCCAACTGTGATTGAAAGATTTTTACCGAGTATAAAAATCTGTAGCACAACTTCCTTCGAAGAGGAAGTAAAGCCGTCGGTCCCATGTCGATTGTGGCATGTAAAAAAACCCTGGAAGGCGTGTGAAAATACCTTTTCCCTACAAAATTGGTAGGCTCTTTCACTCTTGCTCATAGGAGTTATCATGGGCTGATATAATAAGTCGGTTCAGAAAGTGCATGTTATGTACCTCAAATAAATAAAAGTTGTTTTTTGAACTATATGCACAGTTTATTTCCTACCCCGTAAGCGAACGGCTTGATTAGGTCTGTGTGTATATAAGTATGTAGTAAAACATTATTAAGAAAGCACATGGGTGAGAATAAAGCTAAGTGCTGTGGAATCTCTTGTCATATCATTACTTCTGGTTGGGTAAAATCTTAAAACAAATATTTGATTTTTAATAGCGATTAGCTATGATATACATTTATTTCTAATTTAATGTTATTCACAAAAAAATATGCTACACTATACAGAGAATTAATTAGCCCTTAACAGTAAACACTAAGAAGTGGTGTTAGTTTGTGTTACTCAAAGTAAATAGATGGTACGGTGGGCACTGCACAGTGTCTCTCGGACCTTTACTTTAAAGTGAAGCCCTTTGCTTATAACTCAGCAACTGGGAGGTACCTTCCAAGTTTCTATGTAGCAAAAGACTTTTTACAAAATAAAAAAATAGAAAAGGAAAACAAATCCTAAAACAATAATAGCAATAAATAAATTAAATAAATAGTATGTCATTATCATGCAAACTTTTTCATATAGCTTGGGGCAAAATTTTCAAAAAAGAGATTTTCAGTAAACTAGCACAGATTAAGTTTTCCACAGAAAAAAAATCCCATCAAATTTTTAATCATAGTAAACACTCTTCATTTAGAAATTGTAAACAAAATTCCTCTAACTATTTTTTTGTTTAGTATTTACTTGTAAACAACACTCAAATTAATTATTTTGGTAAAAATAAGAAAATATTCTCTTTTATTGTGAAAATCAATTCCCAAGTACCCATTTGGAAATGGCTCTTAAAACTCATTTTCAAAATATTTAGAATTTTATAAGATTTGTCCTGAGTAAACTACACTTAAATTAATTTATTTTTAAAAAATCGACACACATTATTATGTATTATGTAAATTAGTCTCAAAATATGAATTTTGAACCAAATATTATTGAAGCCATTTTCAAAAAAAAGTTCTCAAAAGTGAGATATGTGATTTAATAAAAATATATAATTATTTATCATGTAAAAAAAATAACAGATAACCATTTTGAGTCAAAATATCCAGAGCCATTTTTAGAATATTCTAATTATATTTTAAGAATTTTTCAGTAAGCCACCATTAAACAAATTTTCCCCCGAAAAACAAGTAGGCCTATTTATACAGTTTTGTTTGCTATTTCAAACACTCCCCATATATCAATTTTAAACAAAATCATTAAAGTCATTTTCAAAAAATTTTAAATTTTCAAAAATCACTCCCTTAAATTAAGGTCCAGGGTCAAATTAAAAAAAGCCTTAACTTCTAAATATTAAGTTTTAGTAAAATTAGTCAAACTGTTTTGGATACAAACCTGGGACAGAGAGACAGACATAATTGAAAATCTGTTTTTTGTTTCAAGGGCCTATAAAAGTAAGGATTTCTCATGATCTTGGGGAGAGCATTTTTCACAATTATAATACTTTCTCTTAAAGTTGTATGATAAAGTAAGAAAGGAGGGAAATTTAGGAAATAAGATATGTGTTTACAAGCAATATATCCTTGTGCATGTGGTCTACAAGCCTTAGCTCAGTTGGTAATATGTCTGCCAACTAAGCTAGGAGGTCCAGGTTTAAGTCCCGGCTGTCACACAGCAGCAAGCACATCAAAATGTTTGTAAGACCATACAATAGCAATAATAATAGTGTATGTGCCTTAGACCACCTCTGTAATCTAGTGACCAGAATTTCTGGCCACAAATAGGACAGAGGTCCTAGGTTCGATCTCCAGCACTTCCAAAATTTATCTGTGAAGCAATGTGTCTGGAACAGGGTCAAAATCAGCCTCAGAAGGGCAAATGAGGAGCTACTTGAATAAAAAGTAGCACCTCCGGTTTAGAAAATTGAGATTAATGGTCACAGGGCTCGTTGTGCAGACCACATGACACCCTTTATCCGCAAATGTTGGTACTATCATCGCTAAAGATGGTGGCTACTCAGTCAGTATAGTTTGCTCGTGTGCTCACACTATAGAGGATGTGCCTGTCAAATACATTTATCGAAGCACACCAATGGATAACATTAATATATGCTATATAAATAATTGTCTTGACTTACCGTGCACAGCAATACACCCGAGTCTGCACTTCTGAATGTCTTGAAGACGTCTGTCCGTTCCTAACATAATGAACATTTTATTTTAAATCGCTGTCAATATTATTATGTTATCTTCCATTGAATTAAATATGGTTAAAAAAAATTCAATTACATCAAGTTGAACTATAAACTCGAGCTTTGAAGATATGTGTTGAATAAATTTAATCCACATTTTTTCGTCTAATAGGCAACTAGTTTCAACAATTTTCCAATCAAAAACCACTTCAAATAGCTTCAAGAGGCATCTAATTTTCAAAAAATTTGTCAAGTGAAAACTACTTCAAATATATTCTGGAGGCAACTAATTTTAAAATATTTGCTAGGCAAAGACCACTTCAAATAGGTTTCATGTGCCTCTAAATTTAAAGATTTTTCTAAGGAACGACCCAGCTTCTAGATGTATCAAAATGTGTTACTTTTTACTGGAGAGAGACTTTGGACTCTCCTTCAGGTTGGAGGGGAAACCTCTTTAAAAAAAATCATTTTATTTTGCTTTTGGTAAACCAGCCCATCTAACCTCCCCCTGCCTCTCTGTCCTCTGGAATTAATTCTAGGTACAACCTTGATTGTTTGCCCCCGCTCTCCCTCAAAAGTAAATTTTTTAGGTGTCCCACTGCCCGCGCTATTCTACTTATAGTATCTTCTTTGCTTCTGTTATCTTACCCTTTACAACTTTACAATGATAAGTTGTTTTGTATTTCAACAATCGGAGATTTCTGCTTTCATAAAATACCTTTTAAGTAATTTTTTTGAAAAAATGAGATGTTTCATTTTGTTTTTAATGAAAATCATTATAGCCGATTTCGAGAAAATCTATTTTTTCTCTTATAGTCCGGAAGTAATAACCATTAATTTTAGCATTATATATCTAACAACAAAAACTCATCTGGGTTACCTGATGAAAATCCTAGATAGCAAGTTCTATCCCGATCAGTAAAATGGTTTCGGTTCTAGGCCGAGATAAAGAAAGACAACATCATGAAAACCACTTTTTCAGTTTCAGGGGGTAGTTAAATTTTTTTATGATCACAATACTTCTCTCTCCAGGGGGTTGAGGGAAAGTAAAAGAGTATCATAGAACATTTAATATTCGCTAGTCTAAGAGGAGAGGAGTAATTGAGGATAGAGCCTCTATCACACCAAAAAATTTCAACTAGTCTCTAAATCTAATATTATTTTGCTGTACGATGAGTAATTATTCAAAAAATCTTAAGTAAAAGAAATTAAGCCATTTGTATATATTTTTACTAGAGCAAAACTAAAATGAACAAACATATATTCATACTAATTTTTACTTTAATATTATTCAACCCTTTACTAATCTAGGATAGATCTAATTTTAAATAATTTCAGGTTTGTGTCATTTTTACAGTCAAGTTTACAGTTTTTATTAAAATACAAAACATTAAGGAGATGAAAAATAATAAAAATAATAATAATAGATGATGATGATGATGATTCTATTTTCCAAAATGCATCATATTTGTTTCTTTCTTCAAAAATAAACTAATGAAAAGCATGATGAAAAAGGGTTGCAGATAAAGCACAGCTAAACAGTTCTGAAATATTTTATAGGGTACAAATATTATGTAAGGCCATAATGTGGAAAAGAGCTACCCTCAGTACTCTTGGCCTAAATTCAAACTGTGGTTAAGGGTGTACAAGAGAAGAAGCAATAAGTCTCAGAGTTTAATTTAGCATATTACTTGTAAGGTCAACATCACAAACACAATTGTAGCACCAGATTTAAGACTATTTAAATCACAATAATTTGTTTTGTCTGCAGTTGGTTTAGAAAAAGGATTTCTTTGATGGTAGAAATTAAGTTTGAATATGTCATTCAATAAAATTAAATAAAGAAATGATACCTAGAAACGAGAATCGAACATGGGTACTCCGATGTAATGTAGAGTGCATTCAGTGGTAGAGCATTGGTGTGCTAAGCCAAAGGTAATGGGTTTGATCCCAGTGTCTTAAAGTCATTTTTCAAAAATATTTAATTAGAATGAAAGAAAGATATATTGTTTAAAAGTTGATACACTTGAATTGAGCCATGGGAATGAGAAAGTATTTACCAGTCAGTATTATACTCCAGTCAGTATTATACTCCAGTCAATAGTTTACTTCCGTCAGTAATATACTCCAGTCAATAGTTTACTTCAGTCAGTATTATACTCCTGTCAGTAGTTTACTTCCGTCAGTATTATACTCCAGTCAATAGTTTACTTCCATCAGTAATATACTCCAGTCAATAGTTTACTTCAGTCAGTAATATACTCCAGTCAATAGTTTACTTCAGTCAGTATTATACTCCTGTCAGTAGTTTTTTCAGTCAGTAATATACTCCAGTCAATAGTTTACTTCCGTCAGTAATATACTCCAGTCAATAGTTTACTTCAATCAGTATTATACTCCTGTCAGTAGTTTTTTCAGTCAGTATTATACTCCAGTAAGTAGTTTATTTCAGTCAGTATTATACACCAGTCAGTAGTTTATTTCAGTCAGTATTATACTCCAGTAAATAGTTTATTTCAGTCAGTATTACACTCCAGTAAGTAGTTTATTTAAGTCAGTATTATACTCCAGTAAATAGTTTATTTCAGTCAGTATTGTACTCCGGTAAGTAGTTTATTTCAGTCAGTATTATACACCAGTCAGTAGTTTATTTCAGTTAGTATTATACTCCATTGAGTAGTTTATTTCAATCAGTATTATACTCCAGTGAGTAGTTCATTTCAGTCAGTACTATATTTCAATAAGTATTATACTCCAGTCAGTAGTATATTCCAGCAGTCCTAAGTAATTTATTCCAATCATAAGTACATTAGACAGTAGAATAGTACAGTCAGTAAAGTTTATTGTAGAATATAATGGAACCTAAGCAAGCACAACCCACTTAATATGGTAGGTATGTAGAATAAACGTCAAGCTCTTCTTGTCTGGTTTAATACTGATGAGGATGTCAGGGTTCACATCCCGATCGGAGCTATTTTTTTCCTTAATGGTTATTACTCTCTCTGTAAGCAAATGTGGGTAAATTTCCTATAAATTTACCTTCCACTATCCTTCTCTAACTAAGTGTGAATAGCCATGATGTAGTTAAAGAAAATATCAGCATTTAGTGACCACCTTTAACTAATTATTGTTTTTTAATATTATTTTAAAATCTCTTGCGACATTTGAAAATTCAAGTGTGATGTTTTCATCCAATGGTCCAGCACATCAGTTCAGTCAGTAGCGTTTCTGTCAATAAAGATAAATGTCCTACGTTTGAGTCCTGGCATGGGTGAAAACTTTATCATCGGTGAAATGTGGGTTTCTCCTTTCGCAGTGATGAATTAATGGCCGAGAGTCTGGATGTTGAGTCTGTTCTAGATTTAAATTAGTTTATAAGATGTGTTCTGATATAATCAGTCAGCTCAAAAAGTGAATGTTAAATACCTCAAATGAACTAAATAAATTTATTCAATGACAGAAATTAAAAAAATGCTGAGAATTCAAACAAATATGCATTTATGAACACTTGGTTTATCCTGAAAGGTAACAGTCTAACCTTGACAGATTTCACTATGACGATCTAAGGCACAGTGTATAAATGCAAGGTAATCTCCAACTTTCAGGGTAAATTAAAGCTAAAAACCTAAACCTAACATTTCAAAGTGAGAATAAACACAAGACCCGCCTCCGTGGTTAGTTGGCTAACGCGCCAGTCGTGTTGAGTCAGACCACTGAGGACGGGGAGATAGAGGTTCGAATCTCGGTCGGGTGAACTGGGGGTCCTTCCCATTTTCCTAATCCATTAGTGTAATTAGTACTTAAGCGTATAACCCGAACGGGTAGTAAGACGCGGTGCTAAAAAAAAAAACACACACACAAACTTTCTTACCTTTTGAGTCATATTTCCATGGAGCTTAAAGAACTCAACATCCACAAGAGAGTCATCTTCATCTTCATCACTATCATCATCTTCATAATTATCTACTTGTTTATTTGACGCTCCTAGGATTGATGATAATAGTTCTGTATGAAAGTCTACCATGTCTTGTGTGGCACAGAATATTAACATTTTACGTTCAACAGTAAACTGTAAACAAAAAAATCAAGTATTCAAAAATAATATGCATTATTCAATTCGCACTAATGTAATGTTATTCCTACTTTTAAAAAAAAGCCTATTTAAAGAGTTTTTTATAACTTTCCCAAAAAAAGTTCCCCAATTATTTAGTTGTAGGTAAGTAGTTGATAATAATTCAAATATTATGAATATTATGCAAATAAATAAAAAAATACAATTATTACTTACCAGGAATAAAATTCCTATTTTTAATAGTTAAGACCCCAACACTTTATTTATTTTTCACAGTTTCTTAGCAGTTGTTCAGGTTAAACACATAACACCAATGATACACAAAGTAGAAAGTAAAATTTTTAGAGAAAATGTAGCCACATTCACACGGAAGGAATATAATAAGCCATTTAATAAAAACCACCCTCATTATACCTAACCGGGATTCGAAGCTCAAATGTCCCCTTCACTAGCACTCCAGTCTAACACCAGAGAGACAGAGTGACACACTAGACTATGTGATCATTGATTTGGATTAAAATTTAGATTGTAGCCAGATGACCAAGTATACCATATTTATACTCAGCCACCCGTACAGATTTGCATGTGAACGACAACACATTTTAATCTCAACCATATGTAATGAGGTGTATATTTTTAAAAGGTTTTCCTTCCCTCCCTTCCCCCTCTTAGCGTGAATACAGGTACAGTTCATTTAAATTCTACCTTTATCTCTACACTATCAGTGTAAATACGTAAATACCCCAGTACCTTAGTAAGATGCAGTACGAAAAAAAGACCTACACAGGTGTTTAATTATGAGAAAGATAGCAATAATCAAAAGTTCTAACTAACATTTAGAGAATGGGATCAGATAATCAGACACAGCTACAATTGAAACATATAAAACCAAACAATGTACAATCTCACCTGACACTTCCAAATGATAAATGCTGCCAAAGTGACAAGTCTCAGTTTAGCTGGTGTCAGGACATAAAATTGGCTAAGGCTTTCTGGAATGACCAGTGAAGGCTCAGTGGTAGAAATCTGAGTGTTGGACTTTTTCTCTGAATAATCTTCGGCCACAGCCGCATCCACAAACACGGGATCTTTGAGGGCCAGACCGGCTAATCGCTCCACAGCGCTTGTGAGAGTCGCCGAGAGAAGCAGGGTTTGACGAGACCTGGTCGTTGTGACCAGGGGTTTGGGATCACTTTCAGGGTCTGTTTCATACTCTGAATGGTCTTGAAGTGAAGGTTGTTGTTTAGAATTATGTTGGTTGTCAAGTGCTGACACAAAACTAGTAAATAAAAAAGGTATTATTAAAATTAATGTATTTAATATTTTATAAATGATGGTATAGTAAAATTTTATTTACAAAAAATGTAAAAACATCTAACAAAACATTATAAAAGTTAATATAAGTACAAATTTCTTCTTCATTTTTTTTTTCTGGATATGTTCAAACGAATTTAAAATGGACATTAATAAATTGTCAGAGATTCAAAGGCTTCTTGATTCTTTATAAGTGACAAATTATTCACCAAACTTACCTTAAAGGTTATTTTAAAAACATGACTGATTATAAACATTTAAGATCACCCAAAATATGTAACAAATATATTCAAATTTCAGCTAGCAATCTTAAGTGAAGCGTTATTATGGGTGAGAATAATTTTAAATATTCAAGGAATGTGCTTAAGCAGCTATAAAACCCCAGATCTATGACTCAATGCACCACTGCTCTAACAGATCTAGGAACTTGTCCAAACCAAAAGCTTGCTCTGCCATTTTTAACCCTCCAAGACTCCATCCAGCCACAGATGAAGATATACATTCAAATTAATATGTTTGTGTTTCCAGATAGTTCAGTTGAAAAGGCAATGTAGCATTAAACCAAAGGTCCTGATATCAAATTTCTACCAAGGCAAATTTTACAAATATGGTATATTCTAAACTAGTGAGGTTAATGAAGGAGAGATGCATAAATATTCAGAATTTATGTTAAAGAAATCTCAAGTGAAAAAACATGTTACCCTTTCTCACATCCCCTACACTCCCACAGTAACATAAGTTTCCGTGCAGTCGTTAAAGAGTTGCTTCATGTGGCCATACAAATACCGAGGTAAACAGGTTGTTAAAAGTCACAATTAAAGAGTCCACCCACCTGGCCACCTCCTGTTCGTAGCCCATATCCAGGAGTCTGTCAGCCTCATCCAGTACCAACCATTCGACCTTGTCCAGACGGAAAGACTCAGTCTTCTGCACGTGGTCCAGCAGTCTGCCGGGCGTGCCCACCAAGATGTTGATACCCTTTCTAAGGCGGGCTTTCTCTGATTTGCGCTTCTCGCCGCCCACAAAGCATCCCGGTACCAGCCACGTGAATGACTGGGGATAGACACGTTAGCAAATGTCAGAAACGTGGCGGAAACCGAGTTAACTCAGATCATGTGACAGCTAATAGAGAGTCGACAACCCATAACTGACATAAAATTAAATGTTCGGGCATTTAATTGGTACCTCAGATGACGTACAAATGTGTGGGTAACCTAGACAAGTAGCAAGACGAGGTGCATAGAAGATTAATTTTAAGAGAGTAGAATAGTACCATAAATCAAACCAAAGCTAGTGTATACCAATCACAAATTTAGCTAGTTTTAAATTAAATATATTCCACTACCACAATAACTTTAAATGTTCAAAATACTTCAGGCAAGGAAAATCTTCTACTCTAGAGAATAATGATACACATTGAGTGAAACCTTGTTCTAAATATGAACACTAAACAGTATTTGTGCACCAGTACCTAATTCATACAAAATAGTATAGTTACCTTGACAAGCTTGATAAACACTTCATAGGACTGCAGAGCAAGTTCTCGCGTTGGCACTACAACCACAGCCCTTATACCATCAGCGCGGCACACCTTGGGTCTGACTCTTTGTAGCGCCTCTACAATGGGTAACGCGTAGGCAAGGGTTTTACCACTCCCAGTCTGTGACCTGATGAGAGCATCTCTGCCCGATAAAACTACAGGGATGGATTTCTGCTGGACTGTGGTCAGTTTCTCCAGGCCGAGATTCTGTTTCAAGTTTGACACCTAGTAGAAATATATGATCCTTAGTTAATATCATGCCAGAAGGGGCTTGTTTTATATAATATTATCATTATTATCATTATCATTATCATTATTATTATTCGTTCAGGTTATACGCACTTACGCTAATGTGTAATAGTAGGGTGATTGTGAGATGAAATGGAGGACCTACAGTTTAACGTGGAATCCGAACCACGGTGGAGGCCTGGCATTCCTCACATTCACAAGTTGTGATTAATACACATCTTGTCAGAGGTGAAGGAAGGGTTTGGCAATCAGATAAATCTGTGCCGGAAATGAGGATTGTGTCCCGGACCTCCAGCACAAAAGTCTGACACCTCACCCCTAGCCCACCAGGTCACCGTTGTTTATCATATTTATTAATAGAGTCTCTACAATTTTGCTATTATATTTTTAATCACTGCATCTTAACTACCCATTCTAGTTATAAATATATATGTTAATTACTCCAATGGTGTAGGAATGAGGAAGGAAGTGTTTTAGAGGCAATCTACACGCATTTGCTTGGAAGGAGAGTAGGTAACCATTTAGGGAAAACTACTCTCAAAAGACCTAACTAGAATTCGAACATCGATCTTCCCATCATTAGCAGACCAGTCTAGAATGAAAGTGACGCATTTG
The DNA here is from genome assembly GCA_902155825.1 of Timema genevievae. Lineage (NCBI taxonomy): Eukaryota > Metazoa > Arthropoda > Insecta > Phasmatodea > Timematidae > Timema > Timema genevievae. The sequence continues at coordinate 117,035 of CABFWO010001997.1, read as the reverse complement.
CCTATTCGGCCATTGAAGCTATTAGTTACCAGTGGCAACAAAAAAAAAGTTTATTAAATAGTGCCTATACCAACCCATATTAGTGAAAATTAATTATGTGGTTGAATGGTATAAGTTGTTACTCTCGCAAGAAACTGGACTGACAATGATGGGAAGATCAGGGTTTGAATCTCGGTCGAGCATGGTGAGGGTGCCTTTCCCTAAATAGTTTCACAACCTTCCTTCGATGGGAATGTGGGTACAATTCCTTTAACTCCTACATTCCCACTTTAAATAAAATAGCTCATAACTAGATTGGGAAAACAAAGATTAATAAATACATTAAGTTCTTAAGGCGGTTGACCCTTTTCATATGGCATGGAAATGCAGAGCCATGGGAACAAACGATTATCTTCAAGAATTTTTATTGTTTTGCCATTTTCTTTTTGGAAACAGTTTGTTCAAGAATAGAAGCATGTTGATTAATTTATACGTTTTATATACACACCTCCTCTATAATTTTAACAGCGATCAAATATCGATAAAATTGACATTTTTCAATAGAAAACTGCAGGCTTCATATCAAAAAATAAGAAAATGTAACAATTAATAAACATCGATACATTATCTTAGAAGGGGTGTTGAAAATATGAATATAAAAATTTCACTCGTTCTCGAGAAAACTGATATTTCCAAACCTGTCAGGTAGCTAGCACCATCTACGGTTTCCGTGAACCATCTGTTCTTGTTGGCACGGAAGGATACTTTGGTCGGTTGTGAAGCCAAGCCACGTCTTTCCCCCTTCCACCCACCATCTCACAAAATAGGTTTTAGACTTGCACTTGACAGGGCCAAGCCCTTAAAATACATTTTAAATAAATGAATATATTAAACAATTTTATTCTTAAAGTCTAACAACCTGAAAGTGAAAATAGCCCAAACTCACGGTGTATGGATGTATGTCTAGATCTTCAAACTTGTCTGATGAGAAAACTGGTTCCCTGACTGGATGTATCACTCGGTGAGCAAACATCGGTATGTCTGGATTGTTCGCAAACAATGAAGTGGATCTCCCCATCCCGCGAACATATGTCTTCCTTTCCTCTACATCGATTCCTTCATCCTCCTCTTCATTTGTCAGATTCTTCTTCCTCGTCTTCAGTTTCCTATCTACTTTTCCTTTCCTGACAAAGCCATCATCGTTAGGTGAAATATCTGATGATAAATCTGGCGAATTGTCTACCGGGAATGTTTTTTTACTATTTTTTTGTTTGTTATTTCTTTCCTGCAAGGACATAGATAAATAATTATAAAGTCAATAACTTATTTTTTTGAATTAAAAAAAATGGAAAATTTTGATCTACATTTTTTAAGTATTTTTATAATCATTACAAAACAATTTTTTGCAAGGTTTTACTTGAGTCCAATTTTCATTTTACAAAAGCATTCCTTGTCTGACAAATAGAAAAGCTACAAGATCTACTTTCCTGTATTCATGTGTCAAGTAGAATATGATAATCATGTTAAAATGTTGATTGATGTTAGAGGAATTGAGTAAAATAGTTTTATTTTGATGTGTTTAATTGGCTAAAATAGTCTACTTTTCCATCAACACAATATCACTTTATTTAGCATAGCGAATGCGTGTAAGCTAGTGAATGAAATCTCTTAAGGACTAACTTACAGTAAAATCTCCCTTAAGGGACAGCTTTGAGTAACAGATATGGACACTGCTAGAGATGTAAATTTATTCATACAAATCTCTAAATAGCAGACCAAATTTGAAAACAATAATTCATATACAGTATTTTACTGTAGGAATGTCAGAAATGTGACTGTGTTAAGCAAAGTGTGAGCAGTCCTGCCTTCTTCCTCTAAGGAGGATTTCTAAAATATCCTACATAGTTGTGCTATTAGTTTATTCTGTGCTCGTACACACATACTGTATGTATATGCCTACAGTACAGAAGACCAACTGTTCATGTGTCATTTTATCTGCGTATTGTTCTGCGTATAATGTAATATGTAGAGTAAGTTACATAGCCTACATTATTTATTCACTTGTCATAATAATCTTGTGTACAATACTGAGCAATGCCGTGATTAGATTGTTGTAGTTAATATTCAGAGTATATAGGGTAATATAAATTAAATTGTGTTCAAGCATTATGATTTTTTTTAAATATATATCTTTCCAAATAGCAGGCAATGCTTAGTAAGGAAACTTTTCCGCCATTAAGAGATTTCACTGTATAAGATGCCAAAGACCATAAATAAGACATAGGCCTATACTTCAGAGTTGAGTAGGCACTATTGCCTAGACAAAAAATATAGACGTTTGATAAAAACTTGGAAAATATTAATTTTATAAATTATTCTTTCAAATAAAAGATTTTTTTTACTTTACTTTGCATTAATATGTTATTTTGTATCTCAAAGAGTTACAGAGATGTGGTCAAAAAATTGGAAATACCTGCTTAAGTAAAGTACTTTCTAAGTCTTTTTCATAGGAAAATGAGGTGCTCCATTTAATGTATGTTAAATAATGCCTAGATATGAATTTTAAACAAAATTGCTAAAACCAAAGTATTGAGAAAATCAACTTTTACCCTTAATTTTAGAGTACAAAAAATTATTTGGGCTACCCCATTAAAACCATCGCTACCCAGTTTTAGTGTGATCAGTAAATTAACAGCTAGTCTCAGTAACCCGCAGACCAAAAAATCCAGAAGGCATTGTGAAAATCACTTTTTGGGGTTTGGGGGAGGGGGGGGGGTCATGAAACGTCAACATCCATCAAAGTCTCGAATTTGATTTTTTGTATTCTTAATACATACTTTCTACTAGACATAACGAGAAAGTAAAAGACATTATGATCATTATTCAAACAACAATAGTACAGTACAGCAATTTGAATAATACCAATAATAGGATCATTGTTAGTTTTTAGTATTATATTGTTAAAAAGGTACAAAAAGAATAACTTAAATATTTAAAGAAGTAATTACTCATATTTTAGGGAAACGTGTGTATTATTATAAATCATCCCAATATAACCAAACTTTATCTTTCATGAGCCAAAAAGGGAAAAACATACTTTTCCAAAAATATGTTCACATTAAAACATTCTGAATTTTATTTATTATCATTAAAAAATATTATGGGAATGATGCCTAGAAGCACTTTACCATGTAATACATTCTATTTTAATCACGACAGCAATTCATTAAAAATGTAGGCCTAATACTATCATACCCATAAGGAAACGGCAAATCTAATGATTAGGTTAGGTAACATATTACTATAACTATGGTAGCCTGTATTTATTTAAAATTATCTTATTTTTCCAACATTTAGACAAATCAATAAAACCTAAATCCAAATGCAGACTTACTAGAGCAACAAGGTGTTTGAGCCCTTACGATATGAACATTATCTTAGCCTCCTATAAGTTACCACGAATGTCAAAGTGTTTATTTTGTGGATATTTTTTAGCACCGTGTCATGTTGTACTAACCGTTTGGGTTGTATGTCTACGCTAATTATTCTAATGTGTTAAGGATATGGAAGGTTAAATTTAGAGGTGGTGTACACACATTTACATGGAGGAAGAGTAGAAAATCATTTAGGAAAACCAGACTCGGTACACCCAACCGGGATCACACTTCAATATCCCCGTCATAGCCTAGTCTATTGCGAGAGTGATGCCTTGGACCATGGGGTCATCAAAGTTAGGGGCCTGTATATTACTTTATTTTAATCTTTGACTTCCAGTGGATGAGTTTTTGGGGGGTGTGTTCGTTTCGATATTTACTATGTTTTCAGGTCAGTTCTAATGAAGTCTTGTATGAGGTTTTTTCTAAACCCCCATTACTGTTTCCAGCCTGTGGCCTGGGTCAGTTTTTTATTCAAGCTGTTTATTTTCCACTACTGGTTTGCTAGGCCTGTTGTAGCTTCATATGGCTTATAATCTAACTTAAGACTAGGATAGGCATAACATTCATCCCCTGAGCATTAATCCATCACTGTGAAAGGGTAAATCCACATTTCACTGATGGTAAATTTGTTGGCTATGCCGGGAATCAAGCCTGGGACCCTTAGCTCAATAGAAAGACATGCTACTGACTGAGCTAAGGTGTCGGATTTGTATGAGTTTGTTAGATGTAAAAATTGTTAATTGATTTGGAAAAGCGTTTTCGTTTGGATAAGAAATGAAGAAGTTAGTCACTCTAACCATCTAAAATAAATGCATCTGTTGCGAAGGAGAGCGAAGTGTAGTCGCTGTGCAGAAGACTATTGCGCCTTAATTAGCATTACTATATAGGCCTGTGTGCATGGCTTTGGTTGTGGAATTTTATAGACTTCTCAATGATATTTATTCCTATATCATTTAGGTGAGTTTTGAATTGTTCATTATGACAAAAAAAATTAATAAAACTTGAATTTAGTATTTTTAGATCCCCTGAATTTGTATGAGTGTAGTTCATGTATAAATGTTGTGATTTACAGGTTTTTTTAGAGTAGAAATTTGTTCTTAGGTAGGCCCAATCATCCCAAATATTTTTAAAAATCTATTAAATCCCAACTTAAGCAAACTTTTTAATTAATGCAGAGAAGGTAAGGTTTTGTTAGGTTGGATTATTTCTCAGTATAAACATAATAAAATTACTTGAGTACTAAAATATATTATATAAAACCAAGTACTAAATTACATTTCATTGATGGAAAATATACTTTGTCTAGGGCCTGTATAACAGTAATTTGAAAAGTGTCGGAAAGGGTATTTGCTTTAGGACTTTGGCAGAATGTAGTGACATATGTTAATTTCAATGTCGGGCTACTGTTACTACCGGTAATCATAAAAAAAAAATTGTTGATTTAGTAATAGGGATTTGCAAGTGAGTATATTTTTAACTTACTAATCATAAAAAAAAACCTAGGTACAAGCAATCACAATAATGGTTTTATTAGAATCTTTGTATTAATGTTGTGTCAATTAATAATAATAATAATATAATAATGCATTTTGTATTGTTTAGCCCTATATGACATGGAAAATGTACAGTATGTTAACACTATAAGAAGCATACTATTTCTGTTATTGTTTTATAGTAGGTTGAGTTATTTGAATTTATGTGTAGGCTCAATCCCAGCTCTGTTAAATTTAAATAGGCCTTCCGCAGTAAAGGATTGCAGTCGATGATGACTTGAAAGTTTATACCTATCCACTTCATTAACTCATATTTTAAGTTTTTCCAAATGATATAATAAAGTATAGTCCAATTTTCATAAGAAAAGCTATTTATAAATTACAAACATATGTTTATGGTCAAAAGTGGTAACATTTTTATGTTGTTTATTCTTAGTATTTTTTTTATTGGAGATTGTAATATCTATCAAACTTCTACAGACTATTATAAAGTACAAAATAAAGAAATGGGACCATGTGTTACCGCTAATTAATCATTTACTGTCTACAAATCACTGACTAGGTCCTATTTTGATGTGGTGTATGAAGAGTAAGCATGCCAATAATCTACACTACCTACTTATAATACATTTCACCATACAATTTCGAGATTCCTTATTTTGAAAAGTAGTTTGACAAATTTAGAGAGTGACAGGGATTTAGCTTCGTCAAAATATTATATTTTCTTATTACAAAATATTGTGTTATTATTCAGCTAGGTAGAACTACTCACCTTAAAAAGGTTTATTTTTGGAGATGTAGAAACAAGGTTCAAGGAAATATCTGTCAATGTGTCTGCCATTTTTAATTAATTAATAAAAAGCTAAAAATAATATGATTGACTTTCTTTCAAAATCTATCTTTCACCACGTTGACACTTCAAAACACAAGGCTGTAGCCATATTTATTTCTTAAAGGAACACCAACACAAACTTCCTTCAAAACTAAACTTCTCTTCAAGAGTGTGTGCATAAAGTAGAAGCGCTTTTAATTAAAATGCTTAGCGATAGATATTTTTATTATAAAAAAACAAAATGCTCTAGAGGAGAAAATGTATAAAATGGGAAAAAATTATAAAATATACATTTTCAGTGTCTAATTTAGTAATAAGTTAAATTGTTGGCTAAGAAAAAAATCCTAAATTGGGTAGACATAATATCAGTCCGTTGCTCCCAATACAATATTTAACTCCAGAGTGCTGGGTCGAAAGGTCGTAGAAACGAACGAACCCGTTGTTTCCCTCCACTGTCTCCAGGCAAAGTACTAAACATTTACCTAGTATACTATCGTCCCCAAATGTTTCCCTTTAATTATTTATAGCCCAAATTAATAAGTGGCATCGGCATATAAATATACTATACCCAAGGGTTGGTTGGATTCTCAATAGTTCCACTACAAGCTGTAAGTACTAAGCAGCACTGAAGAGGCCTACTATAGGCCTACTGGGAAAATGCAGAGTGAGGAAGTTTCCCGTTGCTTTCTTTATTTATAGCGGGAATATCTCCATTAGATTTAAAACTAAAAATACTATTTCCAGCGAACTATAAGAAATTTATAGGTATTTAAAATCTCAAAGGAGTGCTTCCTTTTCATTAAATAAATACTAACATGAGTCCATTCTAATTGTTCTACCAATTGTTACAATGGCTTTTCATGTGAAAAACCTAGAAACCTAACAAAATGTATTATTGGCCTACCTAAAAAATGTAGAACTCGCATAGAAAAGAAATATAAATTGTGCTTGGCATATTTTTGATTGGTTCATCCTTCCCTGAGAGCGGTGGGGCTCAACCCAAGACTTAAAATGAAAAGGACACTCGGTTTTTAGCAGTCGCCAAGCATGAAGCTTTAATGATCACACTGACTTGATTGTTATCAGTCACTATAGGTGGATGTGTGAAAGAAATCTAATGCGTTATCTGGCAAATAATCAAGCTAACTTAGTTTTTATCAACAGACACACAGGCAATATTATTTAATCCCCTGTAAAGTGTTTCAATAATTCAAACCAAATTAATAAAATGAAATATTTATTCCATGCAATAGCATTACAAAATATCAATAGGACACTTAGCTACCTCGCACTCGAATATAATGAAATATAATCTAGCACCGACTAATAAATAACCCACGCATATCGAGATCAATTAATGCGTAGATTAAGATAGTCAGGATCCGAACAAGGTACTTTAGGTGGAAATACGGTGCTTGTGGTAAGATCCTCTACTATCTCTATAAATGAAGCTAGTCTTGAAGTGTAAAAAAATACAACATTCTTTAATGTAAATAATCTATGCATGACAGTTTTAATTGGTATTACCTGAAATTTTTAACTCAATCATTTTTTTGCTGCCAATTAAAATTATTGGTGTGTCTTAGATCTTAATGGATAAAGTGCCTATCGAGGATGATTTTATTTTTATTTTTACTTAATGACGTTGCTTCTTGGTTATTTCGAAACTATTTGGCGAAGCGAACTGCATTTTAACTTGACGCCTTCCAGTACTATCATACTTATTCGCCAATTTACGAAATATAAAGAGAGGGGGGGGGGGAAACTAAACATGGGCAGTTCACTTTGTGAGGTATCTGGTTTACCTTCTGATGACTCTTCCCCTCTTCAGTTGACGAGTATGTACACTCTCACTCTATCTGCGCCTTGAAAGCATTGACTCACATTTCAAGTTTATATGTTTCTTGTTTCCTATTCTAGATACCGTACGTAGCCATGTTATGCTTCTACGGACTTTTTTAATCTACATCCTAGCAGGAAGATCCCTACAGGAAATTTTCTATAATAAATCAATTAGGAAAATAATAAAGCTATTTTTTAAAAAAAGCGTTTACAAAACAAAATTCCAGATCAAAAACCTAATTTTGTGACAGTGTCAGACTAGTTTTAGAATAATTTAAGAATGAGTGGTTTTGGTTTCAATGTAATATCTAACCCACCAAATAAAACGTAAATAAATTAACATGGGAAATCCTATCTTGAATTACCGCTACGTCACAGGTAGGTAAAATCTTTAAAGATTATTAAATAAAATCACATATTTTATTATCATTCAAAACAAAACTTGAAAAATATTTTCTTACACGCCATTTTTGATAGCTCTCAGAATAGAATCATTTATTTTAATTATCTATCAAATAATAAAAGAAAAGCTTAAATACATGTAGACATAATTTCTGGTCAGGCTTTGAATCCCCTGCGGGTGTGTGAAGGTGAGCTTTACTTAAACGTTTTCTCAATCTCCCTTTACACAAATTCAGGTACTTCTCTTATGAATTATACACTCCTGAACTCTTTTCCATTACCGTAATCAATATGCGTATGACCTGGACGGTTGAAAATAAAACTTGAACACATCAGCGCACGCCCACAAGTCTACACGACCCCGTCGTTATATGCTTCTATTGTATTGAACTCTAAACTCAAGTTAAGATTAGGCATGGGAGACAACTCTAAGAGACTCGAGCCCATTGATACCCTCCTGCCTACCCCCAAGAAAAATTCTAGTTGACCCGACCCTCCCACCACCACTCCTCACCATCAAAAAAGGGAGGAATAAAAGTACAATAAATGCAGACCTAAACTAAGATTAGCGTGGGACCCGCCTCGGTGGCGTAGTTGGCTAACGCGCTAGTCGTTGTTGAGCTCGACCGCCGAGGACGGGGAGATCGAGGTTCTAATCTCGGTCGGGTGAACTGGGGGTGGTTTTTCCTAAATGGTTTTCCTCTCTCCTTCCACGTAAATGCGGGTTCACTTTCTCTAAAGTCCACCCTCCCAATTCCTATTCCATTAGCGTAATTAGTACTTAAGCGTTTAACCCGAACGGGTAGTAAGACGCGGTGCTAAATATTATTATTAGCGTGGGATCCGAACTACGTTGGAGGCCTGGCATTCCACACATTCACAAGTTTTTGATTAATACACGTCTTGTCAGAGGTGAAGGAAGGGTTTGACAATCAGATAAATCTGTGCCGGGACCGAGGATTGAACACCGGACCCTTAGTACAAAAGTCTGACACCTTACCCGTAGACCGCCAGGTCACCCAGACCTAAACTAAGATTAAAGAAACTAATAAATAAAAGCGATAGTTTTGACAAAGCCAAACCAAAATTAATTTAGGATGAAAAGAGCGTTTAGTTTTAAAATAAGCCGCCAAAGATAATTATAGGAAATCAGCAGCAGGAACGCTAGTAGTATAGTGCGCTTCATATGAGAGCTTAAGGGTGCAATTTAGAAAGATGGAACAATTTAATGCTCAGCTTACGGCTTATCTATTGTACACCAGTGTAATCTGCTAGCGCTAGTTCAGTTTAGTTGTATCAACGAGCAAATGTTTATTCGTGTATACTTAATCGAAATTCTCATTAAGTGTGTTTTAAGTATACTAGTGTACGCTATTGTGATTTATTTCAAAGAAGAATACAATGATTGCTTAATATAAAAGTAATTGAATGAAAAACTTTAGTTACTATACTTAAAAAGAACAAAATGGATAAGCTTAAAGTAAAAAAACAACAAGAAATTTCAAGCGAAAGTGGAAAAGTCTAATCAGTGAGCTCAAAAACAACTTTACAGGCACAGAGAGAAACCCGTGCACATATGTCAACGGCTAAATTTGGTTGACCTCCTTCTCAACCACAAACTACTAGAGTACAAGGACATGGATAGCGTTTATAAAAGAAATTTACATCCTCACTGAAAATTTATTTATGGTTGTAAAATGAAAAATTGAAAGACGCAGTTTTCTGTAAGATTTGAAAATCAGCATTCAAAGAAAAATGCATTACTTTTTCATCAAAATTTGAAATGATTGCCATTGAATCAATATTCCAAAACTGAAAAAAAAAAGCTTTCAAAATAAAAAAAAATTAAAATAAAGATTGAAATGCCACCAAGAATCTGTTTTAAAACTGGGGTTCGTGAATGTTTCGTACCAACGTTCCATGGCAAAGAAAATAGATATGAAAGAAAACAGAATAGCTTTGAAGAAGATACTGTCATTCCTAAATTTTCTGGCCCTCCAAGGATATGCAATTCTTGGGCAAATTGATGAGTCGAGTAACTTTGTTGACCTTATGAGGCTGAGCTGCTAAGACTGCCCAATTTTAAATAAATGGACGAATTAGGATTCATTTAAATGGTGTTCTCATGTAACTTGCAACGATATTTAGAAGATTATGAGCCATCACGTGACAGGCACTTTGACTTTTTGGATTAGTGATGCAAAAAGCTACGTGATCATCGTGGAAGGGACATCTAAAATTTCTGTTCAGGAGAAAGTTTCCATCTGCTTCAGAACTGTCATAGAGAATATAGAAATAGAAAAAATGTGTCTATGGTTCTATGAGACAACTAATATCAAGCTAAGACGCTGTTCCGTATTATCTTGGATTTCTTTCATAGATTCAATTTATCGGTCACTAACTGCTGAGGCCAAGATTTATACGACGCTCAGAACTTGGCAGAAGATGTAAATGGGGTAAAGATCAAAACGAGGAGGGAAAAACCGAGAGCTCTCTTCGTGCATTGCATGGCTCATTCTTTGAGTATCGCTGTGCAGGACATGATAAAGCAAAATAACGGATGCCGTAACGCACTTAACCTGGTACAAGATATAATCAATTTTGTCTGAAACTCTCCAAAAAATGGGTAGGCGTATTCAAAAACCTTCAGAGTCAGGTTGAAGACGGACTATCTAAGAACCTACATCCCTTTCCCCAAACTCGTTGGATATTTCGGTATACAACTTTACTATCCGTCCTCTACAATTACAACGAACTCAACCCGCCTCGGTGGCGTAGTTGTCTAACGCGCTAGTCGTGTTTAGCTCAACTGCCGGGGCGATCGAGGTTCGAATCTCGGTCGGGTGAACTGGGGGTAGTTTTTCTAAATGGTTTTCCACTCTCCCTCCACGCAAATGCGGGTTCACTTCCTCTAAATTCAACCTTTCCTATTCCTAATCCATTAGCGTAATTAGTGCTTAAGCGTATAACCCGAACGGGTAGTAAGACGTGGTGCTAAATAATAATAATAATAATAATACAACGAACTCTCAAGCCTCATGGAGAAGTTGGCATGATCAGAAAAATCAGATCTTGCTGTCAAGGCTAATGGCTTTATCATTCAATTGGAAACTTTTGACATATTCTTCCATCTTTCTTTGCCTTGCAAAGTTTTCGGCCTCGTGTATATGGTCAATAGAGCCCTTCAATGGAAATCCCATCCCAATCAGGAGACCTCAGATATTCTTGCTACGTTGCTTGAACTCCTGTGAGATTTCAGAACACTTTGTGAAGCTTTGAAGATACGATTCAAACTCAAAATAAGGGGATCTAAGTGTTGCATAGCCAAAACTACTAGGAAGAAGGAGGATTTCTCACCAATTAGATGATGCAACCAACAGAGACGTTTTCCCATTCAACACCCCTAAGACACAAACAAATTTTCAATTGAGTCATCGATACGATCGTAGAGTGCATCAGCACCCGATTCAATTATAATATTATTGACTTTATGGTAAACGCCGAATATTTTCTCACCAACATGATGCATGAGTTTCAGGTGAACATTTTAATAATGACATTGGCGGAGAAAGAGTGGTTTTACACATATATAGGTTTATATATCTTTTAAAAATTAGGAAATAAAGGGTTGGGAGCTTAGCATCTGTGGTTGACTTTATTCAGAAAAAACCACCTGTGAAGGACATGCATCCAGAGCAAGTGAAGTTGGTCCATCTCCTGACGATCCCAGAGTCAAGCTCCACATTAGGGAGATCATTTTCAAGCTTGAGAAGAACGAAAACCTACTTGAGATAAGCAACGGTCTAGAAACGCCTGAGCCATCTTACTATTCTGAATGTTCACCGAGAGGAGATTATACCCACGTGGTACTGAAACCAGACTATACCTACGTGGTACTGAAACAAGTTTATACCTGCGTGGTGCTGTAACAAGACTATAACAACTTGGTACTGAAACAAGATCATACCAATGTGGGGCTGTAACAAGACTATACCCACGTGGTACTGAAACAAGTTTATACCCACGTGGGGCTGTAACAAGACTATACCCACGTGGTACTGAAACAAGACTATACCCACGTGGTACTGAAACAAGACTATACCCACCTAGTGCTATAATAAGACCATATCCACCTAGTGATGTAACAAGAATATACCCACCTAGTGCTATAATAATATTATACCCATGTGGTACTGAAACAAGACTATAACCACGTGGTACTGAAACAAGATTATACCCACGTGGTGCTGTAACAAAACTGTACCCACATGGTGCCGAAACAAGTTTATACCCACGTGGGGCTGTAACAGGACTATACCCACGTAGTACTGTAACAAGACTATACCCAAATGGTATTGAAACAAGAACATAGTTCTTAAACAAACAAACAAACAAACAAACCTATAATCACTTGAGTGCTTTAATATCGAGTCCATACTCCTATTTTCTTACGAATGTACATATTTGACCGCTAAGAAATGTTACTAGATCTACTTTCACGTATTCATATGTCAAGTCATGTGATTAATACTTATAAAATAACACTAATAATATAGTGCAATGTTACCAATGTTGACCACAAAAAAAAAGTGTGTATTTTTATAAAAGGTTCGCCAAATGTCCACTTGTAAGAAAATAAAGGTATATTTGTGTCCAGGGCGGGGAAGCCCCCTGCTCTCTCGCAGGAAGTCCTTCCCTAAGAGCAAATCCGAGTGGCGGGAAACCCCCGCTGGTCTCCATCTTACTACGGTTAGTCCGCCATATCTGAGATGATAGCACTTTTTTGTTGTTGCTGTTGTTCTGTCTCCCACACGGAGGCTTCCTATACTCGCCCATTGCAAAGACAACAATATAAGAACATTATGATTAAAGTGCGTCCTTATTCTCTCTTCCTGTCTGAAAAAAAGAAAGAAAGAAAGAAATAAAGGATAAAATGGTAGAAATGATAAGAAAGAAAGAATGAAAGATGTATTGTTAGGAAGTAAGGAAGAAGAAAAGGAAAATCTTTTATATGTTGTTAATGTAAGTCTTCAACATCAGCGCCCATTCAACAATGGTTTAGCGTTACGCCCACTGAAGAAGCACTCAAGAAAAATTCGCCGAGATTGCCTTCTTGGAATACTCTTTATTTTATTTTTTCCTTCGCATTAGACGTGGGATTGTCAAGGAAAAGGGAAGTTTTGTCACTGAAAAGAAATGGTTTAATGGTCAGGATAAAGTAGCTCATTGAGTTTCTGTCAGCTAAAAAGTGGACGTTTGTCTTGAAGTTCTATTATCCCTCGAAAATATCGGACTTATGTTCGACGTTGGTTCGTGTAGGATTGTATCAAGGTGCGGCAGAAGGGAGTGCGAGTAATTTTACAGTTTTTATAGCATTACATTTTTTTGGCCTAAATAAATAAAATATTTCTCCAGTAGCAACATAGAGTTTAGTTTTCTGCACATGCTAATATCCACAGATCTCGAATATATTTCAAGGGTGTCCTGGAATTTTGTCGAAACTTTTTAAATAAAGAGAAAAAGATTTGAAAAAATTCCAGGACATCCTTGACAGATATTCAAGATCTGTTGATATTAGCATGTGCAGAAAACTAAATTCTATGTTGCTACTGGAGAAATATTTTATTTATTTTTGCCAAAAAATTTCAATTCTATAAAAACTTTAAAAAAATACTTGTGCTTCCTTTGGCCGCACCTTAATAGAAAAATGTTCGAATATTTCATTTGTTTAAATGTCAAAGATCTCAAATACCATGAGAATATTGAAAATTGTGTCGTGAATAGAAATTAACAATGCATTTTTGGACATATCTGACAACTACAGAAGCTTAAAGCTTCTCATCGGCATTTTTTTACATTAGGGTTATTCGACAATAAAAATATTTTGCATAAGTTTAACAAGTATATAATTAATTAAAAGCTATCAATAGTGATTCAATTATTTCAAATAATTACAGTTCACGAGTTATTTGGGGTCAAACTTACTATTTTAAGTTTTTCGCGTACCATTGTTTAGGTAAAGTAACTTAATTAATATAGGGGGCTGAAATTTAGTATAACTACATATACATATGAGGTGTACAGAATGAAATTATAAAATGAATTAATATAAGATTAACTCTCAAAACACCCTCTTCGATGGTCTAATAATGGCTCTCAATAGGGTGAACTGCCGAAGACGGAGAGATCTGATTTCAAATCTCGGTTGAATATAATAAGGGTGGTTTTCCCTAAATAGTTTTCCACTCCTCCATGCAAATTCTGGTACACTTCCTCTATATTCAGCCTTCCTACCCACCCTAACACATTATTGTAATTAGCACATAAGCGTATAGCTCGAAAATGTAGTAAGACGTTAAAAAAATTGTATGAATATGAAAAATATTTTATAGGATATCTTAATTAGAAAATAATTATAATATAATAAGACAAGGTGTAAGCTTTGTTTTACTATGTCCTTGATTAATTTATACAGCAATTACTTGTTGGGACTCTTCTAAAAATAACCGCCTCGGTGGCGTAGTTAGCTAACGCGCCAGTCGTGTTGAGCTCGACTGCCGAGGACGGGGAGATCGAGGTTCAAATTTCGGTCGGGTGAACTGAGGGTGGTTTTTCCTAAAATTGTTTTCCACTCTCCCTCCACGCAATTGTGGGTTCACTTCCTCTAAATTCAACCTTACCAATTCTTAACCCATTAGTGTAATTACTACTTCAGCGTATAACCCGAACGGTTAGTAAGACGCGGTGATGAGTATTATTATTATTATTATTATTCTTTTATTAATATGTTAGAGTTGGGCGCCTCCATCGTTATACTATGAAATTATGCCAAATCTTGCTGAAAGTATTAATAATATTATTTGAATTTAATAAAATAATCTCCCTTGTAATCTCATTAAAGATAGCGTTTAAAATTAACAATTGTGAAAAGAATTGAACATTTAGACCAAAACTTTGAATATGTCCCGAATCATTTGTGTTCTTGCGTCCAGTCCTTCATGTTTATAATGGACTGAAATTCATAAAGTGTATATTATAGGGCCGGTACTCAAACTAAATACCTTCAGGTGTAGATAATATCGTTAGTAATAAAATATTAATATTATGAAGCCTTAGCAGGACATGCTCAAATTTCCATTCTAGATATTACTCGGATAACAATTCTATTAATCATCGAAAAAATAATCCTTGTTTAGATTCGAACTCTGGAATAACAATTGAATAAAAAGTTTTGAATATAATTATTATCAGTGCAACTAGTAACGTCCTTTTAAATTGAGAGTTGTGGAATTTCGAGTTGTAACTCCCTCAGGCTAATGAAATTATTTGTGTACTGGACTAACGAGACATCCTATATCCTACGTGCGGACAAACGGGCGTTGAGACGCGAACTGCACCAATAATAATAATAATAATAATAATAATAATAATAATAATAATAATAATAATAATAATAATAATAATAATAATACACACGGCTGGGCGTGATACTGTGAGGTTATTTAATGATAGCTTGTTCTTTCTAGCTGAATATCATTTGTACTGCACAGAAACCAAAAAGCTTGACTGAGCTTTTAGTATAGGTATTTTTCACTTTCTCTTGACTCCTCTCAGAGAAAGTATTGTGATCGTCAAAAAAATCGAACTCGAGTTTTTGATAAACGTTGACCTTTCATGACCTCTTGAGACCAAAAAAGTGGTTTTCACGATGCTGTCCATCTGTCTGTCTGTCTGTCTGTCTATACCTTGGGATAGATAGAGCCGAAACTATTTTTACCGATTGGGCTAAAACTTAGTATATATGGTTTTCGTATGGTTCACCCTGAGGCGTTTTTTTTAATTAAATAACCCTAAATCTAAGGGTAGTTTACTGAAGGGTAAAAAGAGATAAAAATAGATTTTCTCAAAATCCGCTAAAACTATTTTGATAACATTTTATATCCAAACACTGTTTATAATTTATAAACTAGATGGCAATCATCAATTTCTCGTGAAAATAACTTTGAGGGTACCTTACAAAAGAGAAACTTTCCCATTTTCAAAATTTATCCGCAACTATTTGAGATACGGAATAACTTATCACTGTAAGTTTGTGGTAACATTAAAGATAAACATATTTTATTTGAAATATTTTTTATAGAACCAATAATTGCTGAGTTATAAGCAAATATTTATACTTTTTAATTCAAGTCTTTGAAAATGAAATTGATTCTTATGCTCTTTGGTAGACAAAGAGGTTTCTCTTTTCTCAATTTTTCTGTAACAATGTTCCTAGTTCCTAATGCCATAGAGTAAGTAACAGTGTTTATTATTCCAATTATGACCTTTGGTGTAATGTTTCTACAACAATGTATAGAAAGACCTTTATATCGTTCCATGGATCTTACGAGTTCTTAGTGAATGTACATTTTTAACATCAAATCGGGAGTAAGTCTATGTGGTGCGCCGTACCAATGGTTTTGTTTTGTTTAGCAGCGCGTCTTAATACCAATTTGGGTTATACGCTTAGGCCCAGTTTCATAGTCAGATTTAGTAAGCCTAAAGTGCGAGTCTATACTAAATACAGGACGACACCTACCTTGGCCAAAATGGAATGGGCCAGTTTCGCATATGAAACTGGCCCATTCCATTCAATTTCAGGTAGGTGACGTCTTGTATTTAGTATAGCGCCGCACTTGAGGCGTACTAAATCTGACTATGAAACTGGCCCTTAGTCTCTTCATCCTGTTTTAGTTTTCTCTAGCGTTTGATAGCCGGTACTGCCACTAGACCACGCTAATAAATAAAAGCTGTATCCCTCTTGGATTTAAACGCGTTTTCTCGGCAGCGTCTCGTATCGTAGCAATAGTTACAATTAAAAGCAATAGCCACGCGGTCAAGACCTCTAATAGCATCAAGCTATTAGCAACAAAAGACGGTCAGTAATGGATCTGTAGCCCACCCCTCTCTTCATCCCTCAGGCAAGTCTTCCACCTCCTTCCTCAACGCCCCATTCGTCACTCATGCGCTAACTCGTAGGCTTTTCTGCGCGATCCATTTGCTGTTGAAAAAAAAAAAGCCAACCGCACACATACAGAAGGAATCTTGACACAGGAGCGTAGAGAAAAGAGCTTTTCTTTGTCGATTAGAGCGCTGTAACGGGGCTGGGCTGGGATTCAATCTTGAGGAAAAATGTAGCCTTTCACTCCCTTTTACCAACCAAGTACCACCCCCTCCAACCCCCACCGCCCCCCCACACACACACCCCTATTGTAAGTTGAGAAGGCTTAGGGGAAAGTTGTTCCTAAGCGATTGTTCTTCAGTCATATATAAGCAGGATTCATAAAGATATTATGTTCGAAAGAAGTTTCACATGAAAATTATTTAAGATGTCTGCAAAGGTTTAGTTTTCTTTCCCCCCCACTCCCCTTAAAGGTTTTATAAACATCATAGCCTCATGATGATGGTTGAGATCGATGTTTGAGTCCCGGCTGGGTCTACTGAGGGTGGTTTTCCTTAATTGGTTTCTCAATCTCCTTCCTTGCAAATGTGGTCGTTGATTATCTCTAAAATGCTTCCTTCCTCATTCCTACACCATTAGAGTAATTATATATGCGTATAACCTGAACAGGTAGTAAGACGAGGTGATTTAAAAAGAAACCGTTCTTCAATATAATTTTTTTAAGTAGTGAAAAGTCATTTTTTAAAGAAACAGTTCCACTGATCAAAAACGGGGAAAGACAAGAACATAACATTTTGAGGACATAACATTTCCAACCATGAAAGAGAAGGAAAAAGAGGTTGTCCCTTTTAGGGCAAGTTGATGTCTTCCGGAACGCATCCAAACCCCGCGATTATGTGCCAACAATAAGCGTCGGGACGCTGTTATTACATAGGCTATTGCTACACGACTTTAGCACGACTTCCGGGCTTTATGCGATCCCGAATACCATGCCATTTTGAATACTAAAAGCGCCGTTTGATATTGCCAACTCGGCAAAAACGAATAAAAAAGGGCTGAAATAAAAAAAGAAGGAAAGATTATTTTTATGTTAGTTGAATAATAGCTCAGTTCTTTAGTTTTCAATGATATCCTATTGTAAACGATGCTTAAGAAAACTTTTATTTGGAGTTGGTTATTTGCGGTTAGAAAATAAGAAAACATAACTCGAGTTCAATTTTTATGGGAAGACAGCTAGAATAGTTACTAGATCTATTTTGATGTAGTCGTACATCAATTAATCTTAGCTGCAGCTGTCACCCTTGATATAGGTTACCAATATCTATGAAATAAAACTATCAATAAAGTAAAATTTTATTAATTTTTGGCCTTTAAAAAAATCTTTATTCTAAAATAAATAAAGAGTTATTCGAATATATTAAATAGTCTGACGGGATATGAATGAGGGAAGTAGAATTTTAGGAGGAATGTAGCCACATTCGTATGGAGAGAGACTGGGAAACCATTTAGGATAAACTGCCATCAGTAACCTACAGTTGTCCGGGATTCAAATGCTGACTTCCCCATCACCGGCAAACCAGACTATAATAAGATCTTGACATTTAGACCTTGTGTACACCAATAAAGGTACACATATAGTTTAATACGCAAATATGCCTTGTTTAAAAAATAAGTTGTATATTAAAAATTAATGTATTTTGAATTTTTTTTATTGATAAGCAAATGAGAATGAATCAAGTCATATATATAGCGTTTGAATAATAACTAGGCAATTTAAGTAGGTCACCTCCGTAGTTGTGAGACATTTTGCACAAGTCCATGAATCTTATGTTAGTTATGATTCACTCACTTCGGTGGCCGCATGATCTAAGGCGCTACTCTCACAGTAGACTAGACTGCCGATGACGGGGATAGAAAGGTTTGAATCTCATTCGAGTGTACTGAGGGTATTTTTTCCAAAATAGTTTTACACTCTCCCTTCACACAACTGCCTGTATACTTCCTCTAAATTTAGCCTTCCTAAACCCTAAAACTCATTAGCGTAATTAGTACACAAGCGTATAACCCGAACAGATAGTAAAACACGGTGCTAAAAAAAAGTTACGATTCACACCAAAATGGAGGTGAAAGGTCCCTATAGGATTAAAAACACAATATTTTAAGTTTTATTATCTTAAAAATCTCATGTAAACTTGATAATAGCTAATTTTTAACAACGTTCCATGAAAAATATTAAAGTAAATTGTTTGAAACATAGATTTAGTATTTCTCAAACAAATAAAGATAATAACGGCAAATTTTTAAGATATTTGAGTATTGCTTTACTAATTTTGAAGATTCGCAACTGTCTTTCTCATAAGATACACCGTAATGTGAAGATATTTCTCTTCAAATAAGCAGTGCCCTTAAGGAGATCCAAGATAGATAATTATTTATATATTTTAATCTTAGTAAAATCAATAAGGGCCAATACAAACATTTCGACAATTCTTAATTCGATAGGTTTATTAACCACAATATTATTGCTCTCAACCTTCATTAATTCGACCGTAAAATTCTCCAACCCCTTGCTGGGACATAGTAAGGGTTGAGTGCGCAAACGTAAGGGGATTTTTTTTTTAATATATATATCTATGAAAGAGGGACAGTTGAACATGAATAGAGCGACGTCCGGTGACGCGTTCCTATTTCACTTCTAAGGGATTAACATGAATTAAATTTATGAGGCATGCATAAAAGTTTCCGTAAGTTGGGAAAATGAAGTTTTAGCCACAGCATGCATCAGCGGATTATCTCACCCTCCCTTCTCCCTCCCCCCTTTCCCATATTCAACCATCTACTCTTACATCCTTTTTTAAAAAAAAGTTTTATTGCATTGATGTATTGAGGGCGTTTCGTAATAATTCTGTGGTGACGAATAAAATTGATTGCCTCTCTCTTACACATTTTTTATTTTTTTTATATTTTTTATTATTCGGTCTGGTAATGTTCTGTGTTATACAAGTTGGAAAACTCATTCGTTTCAAATTCCAATTTTTCAAAAACCTATAAAATGTTTGGGGATTATATATATTTTTTATAGCGTATATGTTGATGTCTGGGTGGAGTTGTAAGGGTTAACTGCGGTAATCTGGTCGGTCTATTCCTCACCCTCTTGTAGACTTACTAGACAACTAAAAAACATCGGTTTGGATTCGTTTTTAATTATATTTGTTTTGTATCCTTTTGTGTTAAACGCTACACCTATGTACTAGGTACTAGAAAGGTTAAATTTAGAGGACGTGTACCCGTATTTGAATGAAGGGGGAGCGAAGGGTCATTTAAGAAAAATCCGATCTCCTCAGTTTATTTGCGAGAGTATCGCCTTAGACCGTTCGACCACCGAATTGGGTTATGAAACTTCGGTGACAATACTAGCTACTGAAAACAACCGACTTTATTCAACCTTTTTTTTTTCAGGGTATGCTACCAGGGTTTGTCATTCCTACTGGAAGTGGCGGATATGTTGCTGTTTTCTGATATTGTGCCAGCTTGACCTTGTAGGGGCGGCTACTTCAGTCCGATGAGATGATGTGATGATATAATCAGTCGGTTCAGAAAGTGCACGTTAAATACATACAATAAATAAATACTATACTTTACGTAAAAGTAAATATACCATAAAAAATGTATTAGCAGTGGAAAGTAAAATTGATCTCTACATATTATAATCAATCAATAGAGATACTTTAACGCAGAGGTTTTGGCGTGAAGGACCCCGATTACAGCCCGCTTCAGTGGCAGAATGGTCTAAGGCATCGCGCTAATGTTATAGTGGCCTTCTGAAGACGGGGAGATCGGATTTAGAATCCCACTCGGGTCTACTGAAGGTGGTTTTACCCTAAACGTTTTCCCACTCTCCTTCCACGCAAATGCGGGTATATTACCTCTAAAACGCTTCCTTCCTCATCACTACTCCGTTAGATTGACCAACATATAAGCGTTTACCCTTATCAGAAAGTAAGACGTGGTGATTTTAAAAAAACAAATGATTACAGTGAATTTAGAATCACTCGTACTTTCCCTGCTTTCAGAAATAGTCAAAACCATAATTATTTCCAACCAAGATTCAAAACTTGTCAGTCATTGTCTGAAACCCAACGCGCTCGACCATTCCAAAAGTATTTCCCAAAGGACTTATTATTAAAGCTAGATTACATCTTAGTATGGGGATAAAATAAGTGGTGTAGGTAAGATTTTGAAGTAAGGGGAGGGGGGGCTTAAAAATGCAAGCTGGGTTTGGGCGTTAGAATAGTTTTGATATTAACATAGTTCTAAAACTTATTTAAAGGTCCAGCAATATGGCGTGATGGGTGATAATTTTAGGACTTAAATTTTGACTTTAGAAGATTGATGTGGGGAATATGTCTGCCTAGTTTCAAATTATTATTTTTTTCAGCAAGATATCAGCCATTTCTATATCATCCCCTCCCCCACCTCACCTATTCCTCTACCCTAAAACGCGTGGCTATGCTACTGAGAATCTAATAATAATGCATCCAGGCTGATCTAAATTATATTTTAGTAATTGAAAATAGGGTCGGACTTAATAGAAAAATTTTAAATTAAACTTAAAGTAGGAATATAAAATTATATTTTTATTTATTTCAATAATTTAAGTTAAATT
This sequence comes from Timema genevievae, assembly GCA_902155825.1. Taxonomy (NCBI): domain Eukaryota; kingdom Metazoa; phylum Arthropoda; class Insecta; order Phasmatodea; family Timematidae; genus Timema; species Timema genevievae. Next base: position 95,443 of record CABFWO010001997.1, on the reverse strand, counting down.
ATTGAGATGAATAAACGGTATCTATATTCAGTATAGTAAAAAAATAATTACAATTTTGTATAGTGTTGACAAATAAGAAAATTGTGCTTACATTTTTTGCCGAAATTATTTACATTGATGATTTGTGTATTCTTTTGTAAATGAACATTTTAATGAGTAAATTTTATTTATGTTAACTGTCTCGAATATTATTATAAACTAATTTTAAAAGTTATTTCAAAAGTATCGTTAAAAATATTTTCAAATAAAACTATCTATTTTTTGTAGTAATGTTTTTCGAAATGAGCTTACTTTAACATCCAGCATATAAATTTTCTCTCGGTCCATTGCAGCTTTTAGCTCTAGTAAAATCCGCGAGGAAGTTTGAAGAAGTGGTTCGGTGAATATTCAGTGAAAAACGAAAAGAAAATAATGTATTAAAAAAAAAGAGTAAAATTGATAGAGAGGAAAAAAAAAAGGAATGACAAGAACTCTTACAGGGGTCATGAATAATATTTTGGCTTCTGACCTAGCAAGAAAAAGAAAAGTCTAATAGATTTCTATCTTCTCCAAGTATTGTGTAGCTAAGGGAAAATGTTTGAAATGAGGTGAACCAAAAACCTTTCCCTACTACGCTTTAATTTATTTTATTTTTTAAAAAGGAGCAAATCTCAAACTTTTATATTTTCTTGACAATAATTCTTCAAAAGTTTCGAGAGGACACTCGGAAGCAAAATAAAAAAGTGTATTCCAAGTAATGAGCATCGAGTGAAAAAAAAATTAATTGTAAAAGACGTATATTACTATTTCGAGGTTAACAACCCTCAGCTAACCAAAAACTCTGATAGTACGTAACACTATGCAGATACTTTAAAGTTTTGTTTGATTTAATATAAAGGTTTGTAAACCTGTTAATTTTTTTCTTTAAATCATGTATGTGTTCATTCATATTAATTAATATTTGTTTTTAATAAGTATAATACATCAAATAATAAACTTCCTTAGGGTACCTGTCTGTAATGTAAAATTTAAAATAAAACTTCCATGAAATATGTGAACGATCTTATATTTAATTAAAAACATTATGCCATTATATCAAAAGAGATTTCACAAACTTTTTTATATATATATAATTTTAACACGTTCTTTTTAGTTTTAGTTTTTTTAAAAGAAATCAATTGTCTTGTGTTTTTCGGCATCAGAACGGTAAGATGCAGCTGTATCGCCCAGTGTCAGGCAAGGTGGACAGTAATATTTACGGCGCCACAGTACGGGTAAGTGATGAGTCACCCGATGATTCACTCTGATACTCATTATAGACGTCTGAACCAGTTTAATGCGGATAGTTCCCAAGACAATTCTCACGAAACATTAGTTGTGTTACAACCTCGGATAATACGGAACCTCGGATGATTGGTATATCAGATAATCGAGGCTAATGTATAGATATATAAATCCGTACCATTCTATTGGTCCGACACCTTAGCTCAGTTGGTAGCGTGTGTGCCTACTGACATAAGGGTCCTGTGTTTGATTCCCACCATAGTTGAAAATGTATCATTGGTGATATGTGGGTTAACCCTTTCACAGTGATAAATTAACTGCTGGGGAGGGGGACTGGATGTTGTGCCTGTCCTAGTCTTAAGTTAGATTATAAAGCGTATGAAGCTGGAAACAGTAATGGATGTAAAAAAAACCCATAATATATCGGGAATACATCCTTTCATTCAAATTATTTAGACCCGCCTCTATGAACACACAAACTAAGTTTCCGGCTCATCTTGTCTTTTTTAGTTGGTGATGGGCAGGTCGAGGTTAGAATCTTTGCAAGGTGTTTCAAGGGTGATATTTACTAATTGGCTTTGTTTCTCCCTTGAAGCAAATACTTGTACCTTTCCTCTATGCTTCCTCATACTTATTCACATTAGGGTGGATACAAAGGGTATAGGGATAAAAGGGGAAAAGTCAAATTTTAACTCAAATTGAGTCAGTGCTGCCATCTGTCAGACAATTATGATACCTTTATAATGCACTTTAGATTACGGTTAAACGAAGTATCTGTCATATTTAATTTGATTTTAAAATGTTTTCTAAGGTACTTGTAGGGTTTGAGATTTAAAAGTTGTTTTCCTGGAAAAAAGTTTTTTATTTGATTTTCCCTATTTTTCCCCCCTGTACTCTTCATCTTTTGATGACGTAGTTGTAAGGCAAAGAGCATGGTGTAGAATGTACTTATGTTACCAAAATTATTGAAATGGTTTTCCTTTTATAAGAAACAAGATGGCTCAGTGCTAGAACTTTACTTGAATACACACACACACATATATAGTGTTGAAAATGGGATAGTTAAATGTTAGTTTATGTCAAAAAAATTGGTCTATTTAGTGTTATTAATTGATGCAAAGCCATTAATTAAGTTGAGAATAAACAAAACAATGAGTATTGTAATCGCTAGTTATTCACTTGACCCTTGTTATTTACTAATAATAAACCACACTATAAATAAACTTAATCTAATTTGTATTTAAAGTGTTTCCATTGGTCTTGGTAGAATCTATTCTCAAAAACAATCGTCTATTGATCCGTTGCTGTAGTCAAATGGGCCAAGCAAGGCGTCATTCTCACGATAGAAGGGAGTGCTGATGATAGGTAGATCGGGGTTCGAATCCTGGTTATGCACACTAAGAGGGTTGATTCCTAAATGGTTTTACACTTTCCCTTCATGCACATATAAATACATTTATTTTAAATTCATCCCTCCTCATATCTAACACATAAGTGTAATTCTTACATATGCGTGTAGCACGATCGAGTAGTAAGACGTGGTGCTAAAAAAATGTAGTTGGCCTTAGAAATAATGGCTCTATTCTCAGAAACTATACTTGAACAAAAAAATTATATGAATAATAAACAAAAAATTGTCTGGTTGGAGAAAATAAAGAAAAACTAAAACTAAAATGTAGACAAACATTTCGTTCTGGGAAACATTAATTCCAAGTAGGCTTAAAATAAAATAAATAACGTATATTTTAGAAAAATCCCATGAAAAATGATACTAAATAATTTAGGTTTAAATTTTTCAGCAGAAAACTTTAAATAAGTTAATTTATAAAAAAAAAGTCATGAAAGATAAGAAAAAAGCAGGGAAAAGAGAATTCTTAACATAAATATAATAACAAAACCGTTTTTAAGAAGGTTTTTATTTATTTCTGTGATTTCAAATTTATGTCAAGAACAAACTATAATCTTTGAAAAGCGTAAACAAAATGTTAAGTTTTTTTTTGTAATGTATTTTTAATTCCATATTATATTGCCTATCTGGGTTGAGTCTAATGGAATTTGAATCCGTTATTTTACCAGGTCGCTACAGGATGAACTGTCTCAGGTTAGCAACAGCATAAGGCGGAAATTATATATTAAAATGGTCAATAAAGCTTGATTTATGCGCTCGTGCAAAAATAGATAGCAGAATCTGCATTAGTGGCGCAGCAATTTACAGTATAAATAATGCCTATCAATGGTGACTGTTCGGGCAACTGAAGCTCAACGACTTGATATTTTAATATTACAGTTAGATCGCTATGGGAAGAATCTTTTTCAACTTTTAACAACTTTTTTTTTAGCACCGCGTCTTATTACGTGTTCAAATTATACGCATATGTACTAATTTACGCTAGTGAGTTATGGATGAGGAAGGTTGGATTGAAAGGAAGTGTACCCCCATTTGTGTGGAGAACGAGTGGAGAACTAACTATGAAAAACCTCTTTTAGTACATCCGACTGGGATTTGAGCCCCAATCTCCCTGTCCCCGTTAGTCAAGTCTTTTACTAGAATGACGCCTTAGATCATGTGGTCACCAAATCAGGTGATACTAACAAATTAATTTAATGTGACCAACATTGAAAATAATATAACTTTTTATAACTATCTTATAAATTTCAAGCTTGACGTCCGCAGTACAAGGGGATTGACATGTAAATACATGAAAGATTAAGTTTAGTACACTTATAGCAGTCAGGTAAGGTTTATTCTAGGGTGATCCTACTATAGCTACAAAATGAATTTTTCTTATTTCTGTATGTATTTTGATATTTCATTTATACTCTGCAAAATCTATTTGTGCTAAGATATAATAGTTTATTTATTTTAGTGTATTGATAGTGTTTTAGGAAACAATATCCCTTGAGATTTTTTTATAATCCGAACAAAAACATGAATTTAGATTTAAAAAAAAAGTCAATGACAGTTTAAACTGCAATCATGAAGAAATATATTTCATTTAATCTTGCTTGGTTTTTGAAACCAAGAAGTAAAATAAAAGTAAGATAGAACCATCAACTCAATCATGTTCATTGCTTCCATTAAAATAATACCCTTAGTCTTTCTTAATGTAATCAGTAGTTCGGAAAGTTTGTAGAGTTAGAACGAAAAAAAAAATGTTTTATGGATTTCCCACAGCATGGGACGAGTTAAGTGGGAGAAGATTTTTGAAATAAGTACAAAAATGACACAAAGCTGGGCCATTAAATTAGAACAAGATTATCTTTACTTAGATTTTGAAATAGAATATCGATACGTTACATTTGTAAAACCAAACGGTTATACAAATTTAAAATATGAACACATTTCAAATAATTTTAAATTAGAGTTGTGGTGAACTCGCTATCTTACGAATCCAAACTTCCATTTTAACTACAAATTCCGAATATTGAATTCAAATCTGAATCTTGTATTATTATATAATGGAATGATAAAAACAGGAATAGAAACAAATGTTAATATCTAAAAAAAATTCCATTCATTATAACATCCAAACATTCAGTTAAGACTCAATCCACTTCAATGGTTGAAAAGTTTAAAATCAATAGACTGGATGGACTGGACTACAAATGACGGGGAGATTGGGATTCAAATCCCGGTCAGATGTATTGATAGTGTTTTGTCTCAAGTTTTTCCACACAAATGCGAGTACATCCTATTTAAATGCAGCCTTCATCCCCCCTAATACATTGGTGTAATTAGTACCTTTGTGCCTTAAGGGATGGTGCTAAAATAAAAATTAAAAATAAGTGTTAAATGAATGGTCCTGGTTTTGGTTGCTAAGTTTGTTCTTTAATTATATCGTATCTGAACAACTAATAAGCAATATTAGAGCTCAAACAAATTTCAATCTATAATAATAAAAAAAAACTAAATTTTCAAATCATGAATCCGATAATTTATCGAATTTTAAAATCTTGATTTGATTCTAGGCATTTGAGGTATCGATGATTCGAGGCTCCCATCTCATATTTAATTACAAATGATGTAAAATAAAATAACAAAATGGTTTGTAGCATTTTTAATAGTAACAATATGCATACAAGGTTTAATCTATCCGTATCCCCAACTAAATTGCTGTGCTTCTAGTTTTACAAAAAAATAACTTTGATACTAACTTGGGAATGGCAATGTCGATTTTGATCAAATTCTTTCAATCCCTTCTTGTAACATTCTTCCATTGGTTGGTGGGAATTAAGGAAATGAAGAATAAATGGAGTGGGGAACAGAATTTCTCTCGTTTCAAAAAAAAAAAGTAGAAATGGTATAAAAAGTATGTAAAACTCAAATAACTTTAGCGATGTGTCCAGAAAATGGGTCTACTTTGCACAAACCCATTATCATCAAAAATGGCTTCCACTTTGCAGAAAATAAATTATTGATATTTTTTTTCCGAGAAGAAAGGGAAATTTATTATTCATTTAAAAAAGAGTAGAAAGTATAATAATGTCGAGTGCTGACCTGACATGAAGCGGTACTTGCTTTTGTTATTACTGTGAAATATGTTTTTATTCATTATTATTATTACTAATATAACCATGTTTTATTACGCTATTGGTGCAAGGTTGATTAATAAAGAATTTAGAGGAAATTTCCCCGATTTGGTGCGAAGGAATAGTAAATATTATTTAAGAAAACACTTGTGCCTCAAGACCCAATGCTCGTGGGTTCAAACCCAGCTGAAGTAGATGGATTTTCCTTGAGCGATAAAAATCTGTAACACAATTTATTTCGGAGGGGAAGTAAAGCCGTTGGTCCCATGTTAATTGTGGAATGTAAATATAACCCTGTAAGGTGTGTGAAATTACCTTACCAGCAAAAATGGGTAGGCCCTTTCGCGCTTGCTCATATAAATTCAAAGTGGAAGGTAACGGTGAACCTCCACACTTCAAGGAACACCCCTAGTGCATGGAATTTTCACCAGATGGTGCAGGCAGCACTAACCAGCCGAAGGGCTAAGTGCACGTCTAGCTCCGGATGGATAAAAATCACATAAAGCCAACCTTCTGGTTATTAACTCTTGAGAAGAAAAATCATTGGTATAGATTAAATGTTTTGGGAATAAACTATTACAATTTGACTTTAATAAGGAGCTAATCAGAAATGTAACATAGAAAAAGTGGGAATTTAAGTTACAACTTTCTGATATAATCCCTGAAATAAAACTTATGTCCTGAGCTGATTTTTTCCACGATTTGTTTTTAAATTAATGCATTTTGAAATTTATATGGATCCAAAAAAATGCTTTATTTAAGTAAATAGCTAAAAGTGATAAACATAATATCTGACGTAAATGCGTTTCATCATAGCTAGTAGAGGTGTACCGATTGAGTAAAACCTAATACCGATACCGATTGTTTAAAATAATTGTTCATGCTACGATTATTTACACCGATTAAACCCGATCATCGATTATTTATTAATAACTATAAGGATATATGCTTAAGAGAATGCTAACAGTTAATGTAATTAATATAAAAAGATTGCATGCAGAAAAAACTATATTGTATGCATAACCAGCGAAAGTTGGAACTAGATTTTTAGTTTTATCAACGGTATGAACTTATATTTCTTTATCTGGTTATGTAATCTTTGCATAGCCCGCAACCCAGATTCAGTGTGTATGTGTTGTGTTGTTTTTCTTTCGGTTTTAATCAATAAACCCCTACTTAGAAAATGTTAATCTAAATTTTACTTAAAATATGATTAATCGACATAATTATCGCCGATTACGATTAATTTCCGATGCACTAGTAATCACCCGATAACGATTTATCGGTATCCGCATCGATACACCCCTAATAGCTAGGGATAAGTATTTCTCAATAATTCTAACTTTTGTCCTTAAATTTTGGCAAAACATCCATTTAAAAAATATTTTCTCGTAGAAATCACGTCTGTTATGAAGACAAGTATCGAATTATTTTAGACACAGTAAAATCCATTTAAAAAATGAAAACTAATATTTTCATGGGAAGCATTTACTGAAAACTTTGTATCCTATAGCAATGGTATTCAACCTAGGTTATGCGAAGACATCTTAGGTGGTACGTACAATGGAATATATAGATAAATATGTATATTTCTCAACTAAATCTTGCTATGCAATTCACTATTTTGTATTTAATAACTTGCATTATGCACTCACAACTTTGGGGTATAAAGTTGAAGAGAAGTTATATCTGGAGGTACACGAATAATAAAGGTTAAAGAACACTGTCCAAAATCACTAAAAAAAAAGTTAAATCCTTCAGATAAATAAAATTCTATCACAAGTATCTTTTTTTCGAATTAAGGTACTGTTAAAATAATCATATCTTACATATTAAATTATTACATTACTAAATTAATTTTGTGATTGCGTATAATATTTCATTATTTTAATTTAAAGTATTTATTTACTTTAATTATAAATCTAAATTTTAAAAACCTATTTTATTGAAACTGTCCAGTAAAACAAAAACACATAAACCTGTCTATAAGGTAGTACATTATGTACTATTTAAATTATAATTACTTTCTTCAGCTCTCATAAGTGATCAGAAAATGACTGTCCTAAAAAATTAAAGAAAAATATTATCACTTTAGCTTAGGCATTTTAGTGATACCATGGTTTTCATGCATAGGTTGTTTATTTTACGCGAGCTCTATACTTAGCATTCTGGATATTAACTTTACAAGACTACTAAGGAAAAAATAAGTGTATTTGAAAATAATACAGTAGCCTCAACTTGCATATAGGATTGAAGAATTATTTTACGGTAAAACAACCCCCTGTAGATCTGAAGGGGAATACGCCACAGACTCAAGATACAAATTAAATACTACCACACCAAAATGGCCGATTGTTGGAAGTGTCCCCATTTTAATCGAAACATATTTATAATTATTAAGATGGTTAAAATATTATTTGTGAAATGAAATACTTTATCATGGATTTATTAAAATAATTTCAAATAATGCTTTGACAATCCACAGTTATAGTTGTAATAGGCCTACTTATTTTTATTTACAGTATTTTGGACAGGGTTTATTATAACAGCTATAGTGAGCTGGAGTAATGTAGAGTATTATTGATACATGGTTAGGAATTTAGAGCGGTGTGTTTATACCTAAGCAACTCTTCAAATTCAGCAACGTCAATTTGTTAGAAGCTTTCAAGATAAACTTGGTGAGATGTGGGATGAACAGAAAGGAATGCACAATCATTTTGTCCTAGAATTTAAAAAAATAATCAAACCGTTGCTAACCTCAAGTTTTATGATTTTAAATTGTATCTAAGCTTGCTTAGAGAAACAGTTCAGTACTTGACAAAATGTTTAATCAAGAGTAATCTTGTTTTATCCTTCCAATTTGTCTTCCAATCATCAATCAATAAAAATAAATTATTGAAGTATCGAACCACTGAACTAATATATACCAATAAGTAACCAGATATAGCTAATAAGAATGATGTTTTTTTTAAATTAGTAACGAATTTCCCTTCACTAGGATTGCTAATGTTCTCCAACCATGTCACGGTCATTTTTTTGTTTTTTATTTATTTCTCCTCAAATCCAACCGATGACTTTGAAAGAAAAGATAAACATAATTTAATGTGAGGCCCATTCCGTTTAACACACCATCTTACTATTTCTTTCTAGTGGTACAATATGGAACTATTTTTTAAATCGCATTTAACTACGTTTACTTTGGCCCATTTACTAGTGTGTTATTTTATTAATCCAATGATCGAACCTTCTTCAATTCGTTTAATATTATAAACTTTAATATTAGATCCAGAAACGACCTTGAAACTTGTCGAGATAATTTCTCCTCAAAGTTTGAACATTGTTCAGTTCGCTCCGAGTAGTTGATTTTATGACGTGACTCGGTTAATGTTGCGTATAATTCCCCCACATCCACGATGACTTCTTGTGCCAGTAGGTATCGACTATAATGATAATCTCAATCGAGTAAAAATAATAGAGTAACTATATTGTGGAGAGTAATCGACTCCGCTCAATTATTTTGAAACTACTCGATTTAATATTATTCGGTTCTTGTCATTCCTTTTTTTTTTTCCTTTATCTTGAGATTTGAACTACAATCGATGATTTAAGTAGTTGTTTACCGCGATATTTTAATACAAAGTATTCTCTCCCATATAGTTTTTTTTTCAATTACAGACACTCTGTTTCGTGAAAACCATCCTTAATGGTTATAATAGATAATCTGGTATTTCCATACGAATTACTCGCAGATATATAGCACACAATCGAGTATCAAGATAAAAACTATTCGAATCAATTTTGCGATTCTTTTTTAAAACTACTCAGTCAAACTATTTGATTGCTTTTACTGGCTTGTTCAAGTCTTAATGGCCATAACTCACAACTCAGTTATAAGTATGTATTTATCAGACCTAATCATGAATAATCTAGAAAAATTAATGAATTGATACTAAAGTTTCAAAGTGGCTAGAAAAACAAGATCCTAGTGTTTATTAATCTTTTAATCCCATAGTAGTTATCACAAATAAATATGGCCAAAATATTAACTAGCTATTCGTTGCAGTACAGTTTTAATCACCTGCCCAATCGAAGAAAAAGCTATTATGAGAGTAACGAGAACTGCATTGGCATTTATCTAAAGAGAGGAGAAAAAACATCTATGTACAAATAGCACCCTTGTTGCAACCAAATTAGATTGAACCAAGGCATTACATCTCAGAACAAGTTCACGAGATTGAGAAACATTTCAATATTTATAGCCAATTTGATTATAGAAAAAATTTATAACTATATAAAAGATAAACGTATTAATTTATTTACTACATACGCAGAGAACAATTTATTTGTGCCTTGTAAAGATGAAAAAAAAACTATTCCACATTTTGTTCTGAAAATGAGATACTGTTTAAAACTCATAGTTTTGTATCAGTCAACATAAAATCTAAAAAACTGATGGCCAAGAAGGAACTCTCAGAGTTTTAATTTATTTATTTATTTGAGGTATTTAACGTGCAATTAATAAACAGACTGATTATATCAGAACACTAGAATTGCTATGAGCGAGAGCAAAAGGGCCTACCAATTTCGTCGGAAAAGGTAGTTTCACATACCTTTCAGGGTTATTTTACATGCCACAATCGGCACGGAATCGATGGTTTTACTTCTCCCCCAAAGTAAGTTGTGCTACTGATTTTTATCACTTAAGAAGGCCCGGTCGACCCCACCTGGGTTTGAACCTACGAACATCGGGTCCTGAGGGGAGCACTTTACCCTAAGACCGATCGAATACCGGTCGAAAGTACAGTGGGTGATTTTCCTAGATTATTTCCCACTACCTCAACGCAAATGTTGTTAAATTTCCTCTTAAATTCCACCTTCCTCGTCCTTACACCTAATAGTGTAAATATACGAACAGCCCGAACTAATAGTAAGACACGAATAATAATCTCAAAGTGGTGTTGGTAATAAAACGTGTTTGAGAGTCTCAAGTGAGGCAGTAATGAAGTGTAACCCGTGTAAGCCGGCCATTGTAGAGGTATAAACATGTTCATAATATGCTCCCTTGCTCCCTTCTCGAAACTCTACACCCCTTCAAAAAACCCCGCCCGAATTACGAGGCCATTGTCATTTTAAAACTACCAACTTTCTGCAAAATCATCATTACGCTCTATAAGATGTTTCTTAAATAGGTCCTCAAGCGCTTGTATTGATGCTTGGGCTGTGTAAAGATGAACATATTATATATTTAGTCTCATTTTTCGTGGCGTTTTACTAATAATCTGAGTTGTCCACTTTTTACTTTCTCTTGACACCTCAGAGAGAAAGTATTGTGATCGTAAAAAAAAATTGAACTCAAGATTTTAATAAATTCGTCCCCTTGAAACAAAAAAAGTTTTTTTCGCAAACCCGTATGTCTGTTTGTACCTCGGACTAGAGCCGAAACTATTTTACCGATTGGGCTAAAATTTAGTAGGCCTATGTATCTGAGGTTTTCATAAGGTTCCCCCAAAGGGTTTTTGGAATTAAATATCTAACGCTAAATTTAAGGGTAATTTACTGAAGGTCAAAAAGAGAAAATATCTATTTTTTCGAAACTCGCTTTAACGATCTTGATTAAATTTGATATCTAGATACTGTTTATTATTACAAACAAAATTACAACTCTCATTTTCTCATGAAAAGGGTACTTTAAAAGGAAATTTTTTTTCCAATTTTCACCATTTCGCTTCAACTATTTGAGATACGAAATAACCTATTATTGTAAAGTTGTAGTAGACCTATACTATTAAAGATACAAATCTTTATTTTATAAAACCAATAATTTCTGAGCTATAATCATATATATAGCTCAGAAATTCAGGTCTTTGAAAATGAATTTGATTATAAGGCTTATTCTCGGCGGAAAAAGATGTTTCTTAATTTTTTTGTAACAGTGTTCCAAGTTCATAATACTATAGAATATGTAACAACTATGTATAAAACTATTATTTCGTTTCATAAATCTTACGAGTTTTTAGTAAATGTCTATTTTAATATAAAAACGGGAAAAAGTCCGTGCAGTGTGCCATACCATTTATTTTTATCACCTTGTCTTACTACCTGTTCAGGTTATGTGCATATATGATAGTTACTCTACTGGGAAGCATTTAAAGGTACTCGCATTTGCGTGGAAGGACAGTGGGAAGCCAAAAAAACTCATAGTAGACCTGACAAAGATTTGAACCCAAATCTCCCGTCATCAGCAAGCCAGTATAACTCTATTTTTATTATTATTATTAATAGCACCGCGTCTTACTACCCGTTCGGGTTATACGCACTTACGCTAATGTGTAATGGTAGGGTGATTGTGAGATGAAATGGAGGACCTACAGTTTAACGTGAAATCCGAACCACGGTGGAGGCCTGGCATTCCACACATTCACAAGTTGTGATTAATACACGTCTTGTCAGAGGTGAAGGAAGGGTTTGGCAATCAGATAACTCTGTGTCGGAACCGAGGATTGAACCCCGGACCCCAAGCACAGAAGTCTGACACCTTACCCCTAGACCACCAGGTCACCAGTATAACTCTAGAATGACGCCTTAAATCATATCCACTTTTTAGCATCGCGTCTTACTACCCATTCGGGTTATACGCTTATGTAATTACGCTATTAGTTTTTTTAGAGATGAGGAAGGCTATTTTTATAGAAAGTGTAGCCTACCCACATTAGCCCGAAGGGAGAGTGGAAAAACATTTTAGAAAAACCACCCTCAGTACACCCGACCTATATTCGAACCTCGATATCCACTTTTAATTATTCTAGTAGAGTAGGGATGAGGGAGGTAAAATGTTAAGGGGAAATGTATAGTCTATCTACGGTTGGAGGGTAGGTAAGGGATTGCTAAAAAGATGGTTCTTTATTGTAAACACTGGGTGGAAGTATTATTAGAATCGCTTGATGACACTTTTTATTGATAGTATAGTATTATTAAGCAAATAATAATTATTTCTAATAGTTTAACATTAGTGACTTTAAACCAATGTTTGCAATAAAGAACTCCCTGCTGGCTGTCCCCTATCACTACCCCTATACCGTAGATGGGGTTTACGTGCTATACCTTCATAGTGAGTAACCACCTAAGAATAATTTACCTCTGTACGCCCTCACCAGCATTTGAACCCGGATTTTATCATCTCCCACAGTCCAGATCAGACGATATTAACACATCAAGTTTAACACCATCAGTAATAACGACTTAATGAAAAAGGTAGGAAAGATAATGTTAAATGAGAGGAAATACACCCTCATAAATTAGGGGAGGGTATGGTAAGGTTGGGTGATAAGGCACATATACCCTCATGGCCAAACTAGAAATCACTCTGCTGGGATTAGAACCCCGTCATCCCTGTCAATGGTAACGAAACGCAATACAAGTCTGATGTCTTTGGCCATTATAATTATCTGTGCCGGTAGTAAGTTACAATAATATATGAATGAAAACCTTTTTTAAATAATACTCGTCAGTTTAAATTGTATATATGTGTGTGTGTGTGTGTTTGTATCTATACATGTTTATTAAATAAACTTACTTGCCTACTCTATGGTATTTGGAGCTCACAAGTTTATTGCCGCACTTACTAAAGTACGCCACCTATCCCTATTTTGAGATAGTTTTATCAAGTCAACCTTATTACACCCTATCCCTATCTTGAGCTAGTTTTATCAAGTCCAACTTATTACACCCTATCCCTATCTTGAGCTAGTTTTATCAAGTCCACCTTATTACGCCCTATCCCTATCTTGAGCTAGTTCTATTTAGTCCAACTCATTACACTCTATCCCTATCTTGAGCTAGTTATATCCAGTCCCCCTCACTACACCCTATCCCTATCTTGAGCTAGCTCTATCCAGTCCATTTCATTCCACCCTATCTATTTCAGGTCTATTCTAATACTATCCTCCCATCTGCGTCTGGGTCTTCCCAATATGGTCTTCTCATTGGTTTGCCAGCCAGTACCCTGAACACAGTTCTAGAATCGTCCATTCGCGCTACATGTCCTACCCACAGTAATCTATGAGACTAGATTATCCTAATAATGTATTGTGATTATGAACCGAGTATATAGCTCATCATTATGTCACTTCCTCCACTCAATCCTTTTTGGACCAAATAAATATTCAAGCAAATTGTTTTCGAACACCCTAAATTCATTTTCGTTATTTATGATAAGAGACTAGGTTTTACAGCCATAAAGAACATCTGGTAAAATTAAGTTTTGTATTCCTGAGTTTTACATTCCTTGAAAGTAAGTGAAATGACAAATTACTGACTGAGTAATAACATTCATTTCCCGACTGTATATTTTTCCTGATTTACACTCTAATTTCGATATTGCTAGTTAAAATTATTCCTAACTACTTAAACTCATTAACTATGTCAAATGATGTTGTTCGAAGTAATCTCTAAATTATCGTCTTCAATCTATGATCTTTATGTGATCATATAGGTCCTATGTAGTAATTTCAGCGTTCACTTTTGAACTCATTTACTTACTATCCTGTCCTAAATTTCTGCTTTTCTTGCAACAGATCCCTTAAAGTTAATAAAATAAAGCTAAATCATCTGCATATCTCAATAGCTACATTGTACCTTTTAATGTCAACTCTTCCATACTCTCTTGCATTACTCTAATAGCATATTCTAGGGATAGATTATATTATTTATATATATAAAACTTTTAATTATTTAATGCGTTTATTTAGTCAAATATATACAATCTACAGTGCAATTTTCGTAGGAAAAACCTCACACGTTACATCACGTGATCTAAACCAGATTAAGACTTTTTTTTAGCACCGCGTTTTACTACCCATTGGGACTATACAACCAACAAGATAAAAATAAACCTAAGTAGCTACCGCCAAATATTAGGTCAAATAAATGTAAATAACCGAATTTAAATCAGTGTTTTTCATTGCCCGTTAAAACACATTTTAAAAAGTTTTACACAAATAATATCACGGTTATTTTAGAAGATTTAATTTTGTAAATGATTTTTAATGTGCCATTAAGCATGCCTGTGAAATTTCAATCATCTCATTTTGTTCAAGCATATTGAAAAAATAATAGTTTATATTAATCCCATTTTTAAAATAAGCATATTATTCTGGATGATTTATATTAAAAAAAGTATTATTATATAGTCCGTAGAAATACCTTTTTAAGCCTGACCTTTTTTAAACTATATATTTTTTTAAAGCCTTATTCATTTGTGGCGAAATTTTTTAACCGTTTACTAAACATGTCTCCCCCAAATCGCTTCAACGTTTGTGAACCACCTTGTACAAAAGCAGTTGGGCAATGGTGGGATATATAGCTCGCTTGTCATGCATATAAAAACGGGTGGATTTTTTTGAAGACAAGTTGTTTTGAAAAATGAACTCTTGAATGGCGTCTGTAAGGGTTAATGTAGAAAGCTTTTCAACTACCGATTAGGTTCTGTATGGGTTTGTTGTTCTGCCTTGTGACGGGGAAAAAATAGGAACGCGAGAGGGAGATTGAAAAAAGAATATTACATCAATAATATTCAACACAGTCAAAATATAGTGCGATCAATGGATGCTGTACTCTCTTCAAGTAAAAAATAGATTAATGTTCGAGTGTTTAGTGTGTTGGTAACTTACAAGCTTAATTTTTATCAGCACGTCTTAAACCTACTATCCGTTTGAGTTATACGAATATGTACTAAATACGCTAATGGATTAAGGATGAGTAAGGCTCAATTCAGTGGAAGTATGCCCACATTTGTGTGGGAGGAGAGAAAAAAACATTTTGGAAAAACCACTCTCAATAAATCAGGTTGAGAGAAAAAAACCATTTTCGAAAAACCACTCTCAATACATCCGGTTGAGATTCTAATCTTGATCTCCCCGCCATCGACAGTCTAGTATATTGCCAGAGTGACGCCTTAGACTATGCGGCCACCAAAGCAGCCAACTTATAATAAATGTATTAATTTAATAAAACGGTATTTCTCTAAGGATATATTTGTAACCAATCTTCTAATTTAAAAAATAAATGGTACGGCGCACCGCACAGACTTTCTCTCTCTTTCTTTAAACTCGTAAGATTTCTGAACGGAATAATGTACATTGTATCATCACCACTCCACATAAGAACACGCATAAAATAATATACAATGATATATAATCAATGAGAAAAGAGGCGCATCTTTGTCCACCTAAGAGCATTTCAAACAGTTTAATGTCTTCCACAAGGGTCAACACTTCGTATTAAAATTTCGATTTCTGGTTAAAATTTTAACATTTTATA
>CABFWO010001997.1:36910-68272 GCA_902155825.1 Timema genevievae | reverse complement strand
ATTTAAATAAAAAAAAAAAAAAAAAACCAAATTAATTTTTTCGCAATAAACCATCTTTATTTAAATAGAAGAAAAAAACTTCAAAGCTATTAAATAATAATTACCATCAAATTTAAGGATGTTAGTAGTACATGATTAGTTAGAATTTTGTGAGCGGTCCCCCTTAAAGATGATTCTAACACCTGGAAAAAAGCATCAGTCTCGTCTAATCTGATTTGACGGTGACGGGAAGGTTATGGTTTCAATCCAGACAGGTTTTACTGAAGGTGTTTTTCTTTCCTAAATGGTTTCCCACACTCTCTCTCTCTCCCTCTCTCCCTATGCAAATATGAGTGCAGATCCTCTAAATTTCGCCTTTCTCAACTCTAACCCATTACCGTGATAAACACTTAAGCGTTTAACCCGAATGGGTGGTAAGACGTGTTTGGAATATAGATTTTATATATATATATATTAGTATAGACCCTATATAATTATATGCTTAAGCTGACACAGGGAAAATAATTAACCGATACGGTTACACCGATGTCCCTAATAGCTTAATCTAAGAGGTAGAGGATGAAGAAGGTTGTTGCGAGAAAATGTCCCCGCATTAGCGCGAAGAAAGAAGGAAAAGACCACAATGATAGCTCACATGGTTGAAACCATCCCTATTACACCAGGCCAAGATTCGGGCATCATTAACTTCCCAGTCAGCTGCGATCTAGTTTATTACCAGAATGACGTCTTTATCCTGTGATCATCGCTGTGGGTAGCCTTAATTTTTTTTTTCTCATCGAGTCTTACAATCTATTCGGTTTTTTATGCATGTGTACTAATCACAATAATATGTTATGGTTGAGAAAGGTTGAATTTATAGGAAGTGTACCTGCATTAATGTGGAGCGAGAGTGGAAAACCATTTAGAAAATACCCACCTCAGCTTACCCAACTAGGATTCGAACCCCGATATCACCAGTCATCGGTTGTCCAGTCTATTGTGGGAGGAAGTTCTTAGATACCCGCCTCGGTGGCGTAGTTGGCTAACGCTCCACTCGTGTTGAGCTAGACCACCAATGACGGGGAGATCGAGGTTCGAATCTCAGTCGGGTGAACTGGGGTGGTTTTTCCAAAATGATTTTCCACTATCCTTCCACGCTAATTCGGGTTCATTTCCTCTAAATTCATACCTTCCCAATTCCTAATCCATTAGTGTAATTAGTACTTAAGCGTATAACCCGAACGGGTAGTAAGACGCGGTGCTAAATAATAGTTCTTAGATACCAATCAGACACCGAAGTAGGAGCGTATGTCACGTTGTCTTAGGAATGGGAAAGGTTGAATTTAGCACAAGTGTACCCGCATTAACATGAAGGAGGATTGTTAAACCATTTAGGAATCACCAACCGCGATACACCAAACTGGGATTCTAAGCCAGACCTTTCTGTCATTGGCAGTCCAGTTTATTACAAGAGTGACACCTTAGCTCATTCGACCACCGAAACGGGCTACCTAGCCTTGTTGTTAAACTTACTAATTAAAACTAAACCCGCTTCGGTGGCCGCATGGTCTAACGCGCTACTCTCACAGTAGACTAGACAGCCGATGACAGGGAGCTCAAGGTTAGAATCTTGGTCTGGCGTACTGAGGTTATTTTTTCCCAAAGTAGTTTTCCACTCGCCCTCCATGCAAATGCAGGTACACTTCTTATAAAAATAACCTTCCTTATTCCTAAAACTATTAGCGTAATTAGTACATAAGTGTATACAACCCGAAAGAGTAGTAAGACGGGGTGATAAAAAAAACCAAATGAAAATATTACGATGAGAAATATTTTTATGTTTATTTAAATTCCTACTTTATCTAAAATAAACAGCTACACATTTTTATAAACGAATGTTCCGTGTTCAACCCCAATAAAAGCTTTGTGGTTTTTATGTTACGTAAAATAATGCACATTAGTTGTTCTTTGTTCTAATAATTCGTTTCATGAAACTCAGGGGCTCAACGCAACCTGAAAGCGTGAATTAAAGGCTGTTACCACATCCAAACAAATTTCTCCCAGTAAGTGGTTTATTCCACACTAAAATTTCATTGAAATCTCTTATGCGATCTACGTTTACTAAGTTTACAAAGCATGCAATGCTCGAGAAACTATGGCAAAAATTAAAGTGTAATGAACATTAATTCCTATGGGGTTTTTTTTTACAGTACAGAAATAAGTACTTTATTCACAGAAGAACATAATGGAGTGTGTTTTGTTCGTTTGTTTTTTCTAACAAACAAATGGTGACTGTAACTGGTAAAAGTTCAAACTAATCATTAATAATTGTTATTTGTGTTATGTAGTCTAAAATAATACTAGAAAATTAATAAAAAAAATCGGTACTACTAAACAGATTTTGGCATATTATAAAATATATTGTTTAGCAAACTTGGACTCTTAATAAAGATGTATAAGAAATACTTGGAGAGCTTTGAAATGTGGTGCTGGAGAAGACTTGAGAAGATCATGTGGAAAGACAAGGTGTTGAATTAAGAAGTCGTAGGAAGAGTGGGTGAGAAGAGAACCATTTTGGATGTGATTCTTCAGCGCAAAGCAAACTGGATCGAACACATCCTTAGGAAGAACTGTCTTCTGTATGACGTTATAGAAGGCAAGGTTGAGTATGAGTAAAAGAGGAACTTAGGAAGGAGGAGGCCTCTAATATTGGATGACTTGAAGGAAAGAAGAAAATTTTTGGAGCTGAAGGAGGAGGTAGAGGACAGGGTGTATTGGCGGTCTAAGTTCACTGACAACAGGAATGGACCTGTCGTGAGACAGAACACCTACAGTCATAACAATAAAAATATATTGGAGACGGCAATGCTAACTGTTTGTAGGTTTGTTTCTAAGGTGCATTCCCAGGGTGATATAGGGTATGGATTCGATTTAGATGAGTTTTTTCTGGAGAATGTTATTGAGTGATTGTTGAATTTTGAGGTTAATTAAAATGTTTATTGAGTAGGTGAATGCTAATTTCGATTTTTACTAAAGTAGTATTTTAGAAAACTATTTCCTTGAGTTCTTCAACAGATTACAAGTTAAATATTTAAAAGTAAGAGCTTAAACTACTTCAAAAGATAACACATCATAGCCTAATATTGCTTATTTCGATGCTGGTTCTATAACAGAGTGAAAACACTCATAATATCAGAAGTATTGAAACAAAAGTATCGAATAAAAAAATAATAGTCCTACTTATAATTATTAAAACGTTAAACCATATCTTTCGATAGTGATTTAAGAAGTTCTAATAAACCAATTTTATCATATTTTTTTTAATGAAACCTCATACATTGAGGATGTGCCCACAACCTTAAAAATTCTAAAATATTAAAAGAGGTAATATTTTAATTTGCGATTAAAACTAAACGAGGAATGTATGTTATACCTATATTAATTGAATTTCCAATTTATTCTTTTATCACCGCGTCTTACTACCCATTCAGGTTGCACACATATTTTATAATTACGCTTGTATGTTAGAGAGGTGAATGGCTGAATTTAGAGGAATAGTACCCTCATTTGCGTGGAAAAATCGAGTGAAAGTGAGTAATTACAAAATTGACGCATGGGGAGTCAACGGACCCGTTAATTGATGCAACGAAAACAGAGTTTTGAAACAGACCGCTTCTGTGGTCCTATTGGTCAATTCCTGGATACAGATCCAAAGGTGCCGGGTATGATCCCTGGTGCTTCAATGCTCTTCTGTGAAGCAGTGAGTCCGGAACGGGATAAACTCTGCCTTGTGAGGACAAATGAGGATCCACTTGATTAAAGAAGTGGCATCTCTAGTCTAGAAAACTGAAATTAACTGCCGAAGGGCTCGCTGTGCTGACCATATGACCCCCTCTATTCACAGAGGTTAGTACTATCTTCACCAACATGCGGTGGACGCTCAATCGGTATAACTCACTTGCGGTCTGACGCCATGGAGATTATTGATATAGTTATTATTAATATTATTATTACTATTGTTATTATTATTATTATTATTATTATTATTATTATTATTATTATTATTAGCACCGCGTCTTACTACCCGTTCGGGTTATACGCACTTACACTAATGTGTAATGGTAGGGTGATTGTGAGATGAAATGGAGGACCTACAGTTTAACGTGGGATCCGAACCAAGGTGGAGGCCTGGCATTCCTCACATTCACAAGTTGTGATTAATACACATCTTGTCAGAGGTGAAGGAAGGGTTTGGCAATCAGATAAATCTGTACCGGGACCGAGGATTGAACCCCGGACCCTCAGCACAGGAGTCTGACACCTTACACCTAGACCACCAGGTCACCTATTTGAGAGAGTTAAACTATCGATAGTTTTCACAAATTTGTATCCTACTCTGCACAGGAGGATTCAACCCCTCACTCATATGGTCCGGCCCACTTGGGAGCAAGTGTGATGCTGGAATGGAGTTGTTGGGTGTCTGGTCCATCACTTCGGTCCTTCTACAGCTGCTTTCAGCTGGAATAAAGGACCAGACAATTACATCAGAAGAACCTACAACCGCCAAGAGAGGAATTGTATTGGTTTAAGTGAGTTTTTAGTTATTATTAGTATTATTACTAGTAGTTAAGGTTGTTTTAGGTCCAAATAGGCAGTGGAATCAGCTAGGAGTAGGCGGAGCGCAATCTCCGGTAGGACCCCCTCCCCAGGTGGCGTATAGGGGGATGCCCGCCCCCCACTGGGGTTCTCGCCGATCTGGGGACTGTTAGATCCAGAGGGTGCTGGGACAGCCAGCGGGACAGGGTATCGAGAGAGTGATATACCCGGGGCGGCCCATCTAATAGGTTAGGAAATAGTAAGTAGAAAACAGGACACTTAGGTTAAGTACTATTTCCAAACTTGTATGGTGTAAAATTGGACTTTAGCTAAAGGATGTTAAATAAAAGTAAATTGTTGATCTAGGTCCCAAGCTACATGCTAGAAATCGGGTAAAATTTAATTTTATAAATTAATTTTTAATTTAATAAGCAAAACAACTAAATAAAGTTAAATAAAGTGAAGTAAACATTCTACTCTGCACAACCCACACTGGTGAACACGCGTCTTAAATGTTAAGCTCGTTTATTCTGTATTGCTGGTAATGGAGAGGCTGTGGTTCGAGTCACAGTTGGGGGTACCGATGGAAGTTTTACATAAATGGTTCTCTACCACCCCTCTATACAAATACAGTTATGTTTGTTTTTTTATAAATTCTACCTTCCTCATCCCTACCCCATAGTGTATTTAAATGTTTATGATCCTGATGAACGCTGGAACGCGGTGGAAAAATTAAATATATCCTGCACAGGATTGATTTTATGTTGTGTTTTAAATCGCATCCCATCCATCTTTAGATATAAAATACGGTAAGCGTGTGAACCAAGTATTTAGTTGTAGCCAATCAAAACTCTGCTCCATACATTACCTTAATCTATTCACAGGAGGTTTGACTAATGATTGAGGACTGGATAGGGTGAGAGGTAGAAGGTAAGGGGGGGTGAATCTAGGGTGAAAGCTAAGAAAACAAATTTCCCAGTTGAATAGCGCGAAGATAGGTGTGCGGAAACCGAGTCACGAACAGAATGGAAGAATCAGGGTTTGGGGAGGGGGGGGCAGGGGGTGATGAAAGGGTGCTTGTGTGAATTGACCGCCAGCATCGTGTATTGTGTTTGTTGGAAATTGTCCTGGGTAGAGGGAGGGGTTGGTAATTTAGATAGCGTGAGAGGGTAGTTTGATGGGTGAAGAGTCTTGGTTAGAAATTCGTGAACACCAGTAATGTGTCAAATTCAGGGGTTGGATACTGGGGGAAAGAGGTCTTCAATGGCGGAGAATGGATTGTTTTAAATGTGGCCTTAGAGATTTTTTTTTTTGCGCCAAATCTAACTAACGTCCTACTTATTTAAAATCTTGTTGTAAGAATGAGGAAGGTAGAATATGGAGGGAATGTTCCGGCCCTTCCTTGGAGGGTAAATGGGAAACCAGTGCACCCTCATTCATAGGCATCGTTAGCTTTTATTAATTGTTCTGGGAGAGCGACAGAAATAACCTATTTTTACTTAAAATTATAAAATAAAAATGATTTTGTACGATATGAATAGCACAAATAATATTATAACGGAATTAATTTTATATAACATATTAAAAAAAAGTTACTTTTTTACTCTAGCATTGCTCCAAATATGGATTTTTATTTTTCTGAAAGAGAAAAATCTTGTATTTAAGCTCTCCCCACTAACGAGTCCCGTGCCCTTCATGTGCCCAGTCGGGATTCAAACTTTAACCTTCACATCACCAGCAAACCTGACACCAAACAACTGTCTTTGTTCACGTGTCCACTACTTTAGTTTAATTTTAGGGTTAGCAGCACGCACTTTAACACTGTTAATTTCTGCACACTCCTTACAGATAGAAATTTGTCTACCCTATGACGTCACGGAAGGTCAAACATAGGATTTCCACTGTTAATGATGTTACGTTTTATTCAACGAGTTTTAAAGATAACGCATTGAAACAAATACTATAAATTCTTAAATAATTATAGGAAGAGTCCTACAGTGTCATAAAATTATTATTTATATCGTGAATTAGTTGGGTTTTTTTAAACCTATATTTATAAATCATTTACAACTTAGGCTATTTGACCTTAAAACAAAAATGACCTGTAGGAGTCTTCCTACCAGGATGTAGATTAAAAATATCCGAGATAGCATATGCCTGTCTAGAATAGGAAACAAAAACAAATTAAAAAGCAAGTCAATGTTTTCAAAGAGCAAATATTTAAGTGACTGTGTAAACTCGTCAGAGGAAGAGGGGAAGTGTTATCGGTAGATAAATAAGAGGCCTCGCAGTATGAGCTGCTCATTTTCTTCCCTCGCCTTCTATTTTGTACATTGGTGTGTAAATGTGATAGTGCTTAGAGTGTTTGGGTGCGTTAAGTTAGAATGCAACCCGCTTAACAAAAATGCTTTGGAATATCAAAATATGCAAAGTCGTTATGTCTAGTGCAGTGCCCCCTAAATCAGACTCTCGTTGTTTTAAAACAACGGGACAAGATGAGATTCTCAACAACTATTAGCTTGTGATTGTTTCTAATACTAGCATTTCTATCCTCAAATGATCCAAGAGCATCGTCAACAAATTAGGACCAATTAAGTACTTTGGTCAAATTAGTGACTATAATGGAATCACGATAAGAAGAAAGACCTTGATATTTTTACGAATAGAAATTTGGATAATCTTTTAGAAATTACAATCATATTTTTTGCTGCTAACATTTTGCTATAAAATTTATAAGTGTCACAGCAAAAGATCACATGCCCTTACGTATGAATTCGTGAAATTAGATCTAGTAAATTTTTCTGTCAGCTGTTCATTCATAATAGAACTGGGGTGTAAGTTTATAGCGCATAATATAGTAGTAATAGCCTATATATTAAAATAATTTAAATATACAGTATTATGATAACAATATCTAAAATTAATAATATAGGTAGGTTCAGAGCACATGTATATAAGTTTTAATATTATATATGCATCATTTTTATTTTATTATTATTTTTATTATTAGTTGTTTTATCTTAGGACAGGTCCATTCCTTTTGTAAGCATCCTACTTCAGCTTCCTGAAATTTTTCCTTTCCTTTGAGTCATCTAATATTTGAATCCTCCTCCTTCCTAAGCTCCTCTTTCCCTCAACCTTTCATTCTATGTCGTCATGCAGAAGATGGTTCCTCCTAAGGATGTGTCCGATCCAGTTTACTTTGCACCGAAGAATCACATCCAATATACTTCTATTCTCACCCACGCTTTTCAGGAATTGCTCATTTGTCACCCTTTTTTGTCCACCTGACCTTCTACAGTCCTCTCTAGTACAATATTTCAAAGCACTCCAATTATTTCCTTTCCATCTTCCTGGGAATCCAAGCTACTGCTCCAGACAGCGCCATGCTCCAAATTTAGCATTTCTTCCCCAGTTCCAAACTCTGCTTGCTGGTCAGCAATACCCTCTTCTTGTTGAAAGCTTCCTTGGACATGGCAATCCTCGACCTAATGTCCTTGTTGCAGTAGGCATCCTTTGTAAGCAGACATCTCAGATACTTGAAATGTTCTGTGTTTTTCAACTCTTCGTTTTCCATTTTCTATTTCCAGTCTCGTTCGAGTGTACTGAGTGTGGTATTTTCTAAATTGGTTTTACACACTCTCTCTTTGTCTCCACGCAAATTTGGGTACACTTCCCCTAAATATAGCCTTCCTAACCCTGAAACCATTTGGGTAATTAGTACATAAGCGTACAACCCGAACGGATAGTAAGATGTGGTGCTTAAAAAAAATAGTATGAAGCTATACAATTATATAACTTATTTTACCATCCTTTGGGATTATATAGAGGTATATTTATGTCTCTTCCTCACTTTTTCCCCACTTTATCTCTTTCCTACATTCTATCACATTTCACCCTCTCTCTCTTTCTCCCTTTTCCACGATTCCTTTTTCCCTTTCACTTTTCCCCCTTCTTTCTCTATAACCCTCTATTTTTTCCTCTTTTTTTCCCTTTTCTTTATTTGCTCTCTTTAAATATCTGTACTCTCTCCCCATATATTTTTCTCTCTTTTTCCCTGTCTTTTTTCCACTATATCTATTTATCTTTTGACTCTTTGCCTCTATTTCTCTATCTTTTCAGCTCTCTCTTTATCTTTACATCTTTCCTCCAATTTCTTTCATTTTATTTATCTTTCCCTCCCTCCTTTTTCAAGTTTTCTTCTATCTCTATATCTCTTTCCCTCTCTTTCTCTCTATTTAATAATTTCCCTCTTTCCTTCTCTCTCACTACCTTTAGAGAACTTCCTCACTTTCACTACCCCTGGTGGAAGGGATTGCTATGAAGTCGTTTATTTTGTTAGCCCCGTTTCCTCACCCCCTCCGGAAGAAATATTCGCCCATCAACTTCAATATCCCATCACATAAATCACATCCTGCACGCGATACCAAACGAACTTGAGAACCCGAACACACGAATGGGAGAGAGAAAAAAAAACCTTTTCAAACACGCGGTTTAAAATTAAAAAGACATTTCAAGTGTCCAAGATCCACAATCGTGCATGTCCCCGTTTTTAAAATAATAACTGTAGTTATTAAATACAAAGAATACTTTTTTTATCACACTGCCTCTTACTATTCATCAGGGTTATTCATAATTTTTTTTCCTTTAGCACCCCATTTTACCACCCATTCGGGTTATACGTCTATGTACTAATTAATCTAATGTGCTAGGGATGATGAGGAAGGTTGAATTTAGAGGAAATGCACTCGTATTTTGGCTAAGGGATAGTGGAAAATCATTTAGGGAAAACCACCCCCAGTGAACCCGACCGGGATCGAGCCCCGATCTGCTCGTCATCGGCAGCCGGTTTATTGCGAGAGTGACTTTTAGACAATGTGGCCACAGAAGTGGGTTACTCACATTTAATTACACTAAGAGGCTAGGGGTGAGTAAGGTTGAATTTAGATGGGAATGTACTTGCATTTTTATGTAGAAAGAGTGAAAAACAATAATTTAAAAAAACTCAGTTCAGATGGCTGATTAAAGCACTGGAAAATCAGATAGACGAGCTTGATGTCTTAATCCACGTGCCCAACAATGTGATATATATATAATCAATTCCAATTTAGATAGGAAATAACTTTCTTGACATTTACAAAAGTTGCTAAAACAATTTAAACATATTCATAAATCATACATCAAATAGAGTGATATGCAGCTGTTACTTTTGATGATATTATCGATACCTATACTATAATAATAATAGTAATAATAATAATAATAATAGCATAAGATGTTATTAGTAATGACAGCAACAAAAGTTAATATTTTTTAAGTTTCTTCCTACCAAAATCCTCTTAGGCTTATACAGTACATATTATAAATTTAAAATTACCAAGTCTATAGGTGCATTTAAACTATATAGGTTTCAATTTTTTTTCCTCCCCTCTTTCTGAATGATAAATTTGTTTTAATATATACTCACAAAACAAATAATGTATTTATATGTTATACATTCAATGATAAGAACATCTTCACGAGGAAACCGAAGCTAACTGTCCCAACCACCTTTGGCCACATCCAATAACTGTGACTTGATGTGTTGTTGAACTAGACTCCTCACTCGTAATATCTCATTTGAGCTGTGATCATCATCTGGCGTTATTCCCAAGAGTAACTCCCTTATTTGTAACACACAGAGGTCATTTTCACTTTCAGATGTGGACATTGACACTTCGCGTGTATATGCTACACCCCATCCGGGAATTTGCCCAGTTCAATAATCGGGCAAATGTTTGCCCAGTCCATGAACTGGCTTCTCCTCCTGACCAGATCACGAATTGGGCAAAAAATAGTCTAATCTAGTTGTTCAGTGACCCACTTCTGTGGCCGCATGGCCTAAAGCTCTCAGGAGACTAGATCACCGATGACAGGGAGATCGAGGTTCGAATCTCGGTCGGATGTAGGACTACTGAGGGTGGTTCTTCAAAACGGTTTTACACTTTCCCTCCACACAAATGCGGGTACACTTCATTTAAATATAGCCTTACTACCGTAATCCTTAAAACCACTAGCCTAATTATTAGTACATAAGCGTATAACCCGAACAGTTAGTAAGACACGGTGTTTGTTAAACTTTTCAAAACTATTCTTTCAGATAAAATATTAAATTTTAATTATTTATTTAAAAAATTATTAAATTTAAAATAATATTTCTGGGGTTTCTTTAGTAAATGTTTGTTACACTTTACTTTGTCTTCAAGCCACTAGGTGGGGTTAGTATTTTTCTAAATATCTGCTTTCTATTTAAATGCCGCAATATTGGGCGTGCAACTAATATCTGTTATATTTTAAATGCCACCAAATCGGGCGTGGACATAAATGTCTATGTAATTGTGATATTGCCTTACCAGGCGTGTAAATTAGTTACTCCTTTATAATAACTATGTCAATTGAGATTAGTTATGTTCACTTATAATCTCTTACCTTTTGTTATGAATTTGACGTGGGGATTTTTTGTAACTTTAACTCTTTCTATTTCACTTATTTAATTATTTTATATTATGCACGTTTAAATTGAGTTTCACCCTCTTGGCCGGACTTTATGGTCCAACCCGTTCTACTACACTCTCGGTCTTTGTCAGTAACATACATTTAATTATATTGTTTGTCTTATCAATAAATGTTAATTTGGTACCCATTTCCTTTCTGTTTTCATTTTGGGGCTATTTAGAGTCGGGGGTTACAGTTGATATATAGATTTTATATAGTCACACTTAGAGCTTAAATCGTGATTTTAAGCCTAGATATAAAATTAGGGTAGCTAAATGATAAGAGCTTTTGGAAAATTCGAAATTTCTCTAAATAGGTTTTGACGATTTTGTTAAAAATTGGTGTATGGTGTTTTGCATCATAAATAAAACCGTAGGCTTTTTTTTCTTCAGAAAATCGTTAATTTAAGGATAATTTATTGATAGTCAATTTGGGAATATTTTGTTCCAAACTGTAACAACATGCGAATATATATGTTTAAGATTGTGTCCTACCATTTATTTTTTCAAAACTTTAGTTGTTATTTAGGTGAAAAAATTGAACATAACTAAACCTATAGCTCTAAAACTCAATTCACATAAATTAAGAATACATAACATTATTTTTTTCAGTTAATACTCCATAGGCCTAAATAAAAACTTGTAAACATTGATATAATATAGTTTTTAAAAATACAGCTGGAAGCTTAATGATCTATTTATTTTTACAAAAAAAAACTACGAATACAAATATTATATTATATTATATTTCAACTTTGACTAAATATTGACTGGTACCAGTACCATTTCTACCAACTTAATATTATTGTCGTGTCATCCATTTGGAATACGATTCAAAAAAACATTACGGTGTACATATTTTTTTAATTTATTAAAACTAAATGTATCTGACTAACCATACACAAGTATAAGGTCCACAGGTTTTTATAATTAATATAAATAATCGATGTTCAATAAGTGCTATGAGGCCACTCATTTACCTCGAACAATAGACATAGGTGAAGTGCTATGTACTGTACAGTACTTAGGAGGCCACATACCTAAAGGAAAATATCCTCATACTGCGGTTTTTCTAAAGGCGGATTGGAAGGGGATGCAAGAAAAGGGTAGTGTTTTTGCAGTTTCTATATCAAAACTGTTTTTGGTAAAATAAATCAAATGAATCTCCAATAGAAATATATAATTTAATTATCTTCACATGGTGATATCAACAGTTGTTGAATATCTGTTATAAGCAAGGCTCTGATTTTTATGACGTCATCTTTATATTGCTCACAATGCTCCTAAGTAAATAAATTCTATTCATAATCACCTGGTTGTAGAAATGTAAATTTTACAGGTCAATTTTTTTGTCATTTTTTGTAATTTGGAAATTTTCGGTCATTTTTTTGGACCTTTTAGGGTCATTTTTAGGCTTTTTTTTAGTCATTTTAAGCCATACATGTTGAATACGTATATATTTTAGTTGTCGGAACGTGAATTATTATTATTATTATTATTATTATTATTATTATTAGCACCGCGTCTTACTACCCGTTCGGGTTATACGCACTTACGCTAATGTGAAATGGTAGGGTGATTGTGAGATGAAATGGAGGACCTACAGTTTAACGTGGGATCCGAACCACGGTGGAGGCCTGGCATTCCTCACATTCACAAGTTGTGATTAATACACATCTTTTCAGAGGTGAAGGAAGGGTTTGGTAATCAGATAAATCTGTGCCAGGACCGAGGATTGAACCCCGGACCCTCAGCATAGACCACCAGGTCACCCCAGAACGTGAAGATGATGCAGGAAATTAACTTTGTATCTTCTTGCATGTTTCTAGAATACATCTTCATGGTGAGACACTGCAATTAATCTGGAGAAGGCTGCGTTGGTGGAAGGTAGATATTACTTCTGAAGCACATATTTTAAAACCAATTAAATATTTAGTAGAATGCAAAAGTTTAGATGTTAAATGTTTTTCATTCCCAATGTATATTTTAGGTTACATTTGTAAACAAAGTATTTGATTTAGTCGTGTGCATTTTATTAGAACTCTTTATTAATATTGTGAGGTCTTTATTTTTAATTTTAAGTAATTTTTTATAATTTCAGTTCATTTTTTGATGAATTTTAGATCATCAAAATCTGCGCCCTGATCATGAGCATAGCGGCATTAAATGACAAACTTTTTAAATGAAGAGAAAAAAGTGGTTATCAAATTCCAGGACACCTTTGAAACATATTCAACAACTGTTGAGGTCACCATGTGAAGTAATTTAAACTCTATGTTTATACTGGAAAATTAATTGAATTTTTCCTATATAAAAGCTGCAAAAGCACTAATCCAGCGGTCTCAAACCCAGACCCTTGGCCGGGCCACTTTCAAATTTCGAAGGACTATAAGGGGCCACATGAATTTCTTACGTATAAATATCAACTCTACAAAATTACACCAACGGATTTGCATTAGAATAGGATATTATTTCTAACTATCAGTAAATAGTAGAAACAAATGCTTCATCAGTTACTTTTATTTTTATCATGATAAATGTGCACATTGCATCACTGAAAACAATCATTTTTATATAACAATATATTTTTACTTACATTTTTAAAAGAATCAATTAATTTACCAACTAGACACGGTGAAGAAATATTATATTTTCTGACCAGAAATTTGTGTCCGCTTTTCTGTCACTATCTTGTCGATATAAGAATGTTCTCCTTCGAGCATGCTACTTTAAAAATGAGCATAAGTGAAGGTCAATTAACATATTCCTTTCAAGAGATTTTACTTGATTAATGTGCGTTGTCAGCATTATAGGAAAATGGAGACTTGAATATGTTTAAAATATTTTTCATGTCTTTGAAACATTCAAACCGCCTGTTGAAATCTTCTTGGATTCGAAGACAGTATTTCGGGGGAAGACACCTGCACCTTTTTTTAAATTCCTTTTGAGGCAGGCTTAGTACTGGTGCTCTATTCGTAAATAAACTTGTTACTTATAAAGACAATGGCTTTGTAAAGCAATACTATATTTATATTATATTTACTATATTACATTATACTTGAAAAAAGGTTAGTTTATTTCTTATTTTGTTATCATTTATGCGGGCCGCAAAACAGTTGGTGACGGGCCGTGAGTTTGAGACCACTGCACTAACCTTCCGTCACGTCCCCTTTATCCCCGCCTTAAGTTGTTCCCTCCGTGAATGAATATACGGGTTGAAGACGTAATCACATGGCTTTGGATTGGTTACATCTTAATGACTCACGGATATAGTTTAGGTAGATAAACTCGGTCAATGTGTGATTATTACGATACTCTACCGGCATTTTCCTAAATTTAGTAAAGCAGCGCAAGTGGTGCCAGCTGTAACGATTAATAAATTAGCGTTTTTTTTAATATGTCTCTGTTTCTCGTATATTGTTTGTTTGTTTGTTTGTTTGTATGTCATCTCAGGAAGATCTTACCCGCCCTGGTGAGAACGTGGACTAAACGTCAAGTTCATCCACTCTAGTTTGTCATTGACGGTGACGTCTGGCTTCGAATCCCATTTGGGTGTAATTAGAGATTTTTTTTTTCCTAAATAAAATTCCAGTCTGCCTCCTTGAGTATATGAACACATTTATTCTAAATTAAACCTTACTCACCCTTACTCAATTAGTGTAATTAAATAAGAGTAGTCCGGATGGGTAGTAACAAATAAAAGAGATCTCAGTGAATTGCATTAATTCCCTAAGCTATAGATCTCGGGTTCTACTCTCGTGTCTAGGTGTCAATTTTCAAAATTTATTTAAGTAACTATTTTACGTTTATTTATATTACCTAGACGTTAATATCCCTTGTAATGGCCCCAACCCGCAAGCGAGCTATATCGACTGAGTGGCCACCACATGCTGACGAATATAGTTCTAACATCTGCGCATATAGGGCGTCATGTTGTCAGCACAATGAACCCTCTGACCTCTAATACCAGTTTTTTATAACGGAACCACAACTTCTTTAGTCAAGTAGCTCCTCATTTGTCCTCACGAGGCTGAGTTTGACTTCATTCCAGACCCACTGATTAACAGAAAAATCTGGACGCAGCGGGGAATGAACCCCGGGACATTTAGATCCTAAAGTTTTAGAAAACTTTTTTTATTTTACATTCACACCACGTTTTACAACCCGTCCGGGCTATACTAATTTTAACTACGCCCTTGGGGTAGCTACTACGGAGAAATTAACCCTTATCATCGTGGAGGGAGAAAGAGAAACTATTTTAAAAAACATCACTCTCAGCATACCAGGCCATGGTTCAAATCATGACCGCTCCATCATCAGCTAGATAGACAATATTAACATCTAGTTTAAGCCATGCATCTATCGATGCATTAAGAAAATAGATTCAAGTGATACGTACTGTACACTCCATTCACCCAGAAAGGCAACAGTCTAAACTTGATGAATTACACCGGGGGTAGGCAACCTTTCTAATACCGTGGGCCATATGGGTTTAAAAAAGTGTCTGTGTGCCGTTTGGAAAAAAAAAGTTGAGCAAAAAGTGTCAACTTTATAGTTATCATATAGTAACTAATTATTATTCTATTTTATTAAACACGATTTTTGCTTGCTAAGGGGGCTGCCTCGGTTAGCGAGAAATTGCCATGCAGACGCTTAGCTATAACACAATATTTAATGAACAATGCGTTTTTTTTTAAATATGTTTCACGCCAAAATAATATCAAAAGATTCCGAGGGGGCTAATTTTTCTGAACAACCCTCTAGTGTGATTTTTATTAATATAGCAAAGTGTGATAATGTGACATTACCTCATTTTAAACGACTTTTTAAGAATGTATTGTGGAGCTGTGAAACTAGGCTTGACGAGAAAAAGAGTTCGAGATGTAACCTTTCTCTAACAAATACAGTAATCTTCTGATAGTCTCATAACAAAAAAACTTCAAGATATTTGAGAATTAGCAGTGAGCTTTCCATTTTACCTTGTGATAAGAAGTTTCGTAGTTTCATCTTTCTTCTTTATTATTGACATGCCAAAGGGTGGTTGTAGGCAAAGGGTGAAAGGGAATATAAGCCTAGACAGATTAGAGAAGTTACCCCAGAAAACGACAGAGGCCATTGTATTTTAAGCTGTGTGGCCTGATATCGATTGATATTTTCTCGCTGACCAAGGCCAACACCGCCTTAAATCTTTTGCGGTTCAGATAAAGTCCGTTGGAGGTCTGTATCCCCCCCGTGGGCTAGAGGTTGCTGACCATTGGATTACTCTATGATCCTATCTTATAAGTAGAGATAGGGTAAAATAGCATTAATTTTCAGTATTTTAGCATTAATTATTGGAAATTTAGCGTTTTGTGGCATAATTTAGCATTTTGTAGCAAAATAGGTAAAAATGTCTTACGTCAATGTTTTTAGGGCCTATACAAAGGACTTATGATAAAAGCAACGACTAACGGAATGTGGCGATTAGCCGGATGGGCTGTGGAAGGCACAGGATGCAAGTAAAACTCGAGCTGAAGCACACAGACGAGTGAAACTCAATGATTTTTTAATCACTTATTTCCGCTGAAAAACATCGTTTTATAGAAATTCTCAGTATTTTATTTAAATGCACAGCATTTTCAGGGAATTTGCGTCTATTTCTTTAAATAGAATAATTTAGCTAAAATACTCTCAAAATCACGTTTTTCGCGTTAATTCGCGAAATAAAAATCGCTTTAGACACTTTTAAATGCCATGAAATGCAAAGAAAACTTATAAATACCCTAATTTCGACCCTTTTTTCCTTTTCGCGTTTTTCGCAAAAGCGAATTTTCCCTATCTCTACTTATAAGCTATATCATTGTGAAATAATGCAAGGTAGACTTGCTACCTTGGGTATACGAAGGGTACATTTGATGTCATTAAACACCCGCTCTCTTGACTTAAGTGGTTGTTTGCCTCGAAGGATACCATCCCAAACCAAGATATAGCCAGACATCGACATAAGAGTGGGTTTAAATGGGAAATTAAATTATTCAAAGACCCTCCACACTCTCCTACTCTCCCTCTTTGCCAACCCCTAAAATGGGGAAGGAAAGAAGAAGAAAATTGTGTGTGTGGGAAAAGGCGAAAATGAGAATTTTAGCAGGTAAAGCGGAACGGGCAAGCGAAGCCAGAAGTTGGGGGTTGAAGGTCCAAGAAATTAATCAAACTTACACCGGGTAGGGGGAGGGGAAGCGGGAGGGGTAAGATAGGGGTGTGGGAGGAGGGGGGCAGGCTCTTCTGATCACAAACAACGTAGATTTTTCAATGCGGGTATCAAAAGAGGGAAAATAAATAAAGTTTTTCTTCTGACGACTAGGTTTTACACCCAGTTCACGTAGAACTCACTTTTTCCTGCTTTAAATTGGCAATCTAGATTTTTTTTAAACTTAACATGTAAAAGGTAATTAGCTTTCTAAAAGTTTGATATGAAGTCAACTTTGTATTTAATGCTTCTTTAGAAACACGATCAAGTAAATATGTTAGCATGTGAGCTGAATTATGAATCGTTTTCTCTGAAAAGAAAGTTTGACAAGGGTAGGTAGACTAGATTAAAAAAATACTATAGGGAAAATATTTACTACATATTAATCACGGAGTGATATTCATATTTTGTCAAAATGGTATGATTATTTATTGATAAACTTTTTTCTGCCGTTCTCTTTTGTTCTTAAATATTTGTTGTTTTTCCTAAAATTTTCATATGATAAAAAAATTATCTATTCCTGTTGAAAAACTGGTGCCTTTTTTTAATGTTATTCCTACAATTTAAAACAAAATCTTCTTGCAAAATTTATGTTTTCAAAATAAGTGTTTGTGGTGTACATCCAAAACTCAAGATTTGTTACTACTATTAATATTTTTCAGAAGCTGGATTCTTTGTCCTGTATCATTTTAATAAACTTTAATACAAAAATCTGGTATAGTTTACATCGCGTTTGTATTAGGAGTAATAATAATCTATCTTGAACTGTAAGTGAATGCTGGTGACATTATTTTATAAGTAGCCTATATTGTTAATACTATTTAGTAAGGGTGCGGTTTTTTGGTTCAAGACGAGAACGAGAATCAACAACCGAGACGAGATCGGGGCCGAGAAATTTGTATTCCTGACTTCGTGACGAGAACAGGAATTAAAATTTTATGATTAATTATTTATAAATTTGCTAAGGCTAGCTTAAAACCCTGTGCAATATTTAATTTGTCAAATGAATACATAGGCACTAATTTTGAAAATTTAAATAAGTAGGGCTGTATAAAGTTTCAAACTGAACACTACGAACATAATATGTATCAAATAATAATATTCATATTATGAAATATTAATAGCACCAAAGAAGCTCGAATAGGAAACATACTTATTGCTTCTAGACTATTCATGCTTAACTATTGCTTGATGATTGCAACCAGTAACACATGATATGATTTGATGCGTAGTCTAAAAGTAGTAAATCTATGTAGAGCGCACAACACTTCAAGATGGCGGGTGACTATGAAATCTATTGATTTAAGATGTCTTATTTGTTTTAAGTGAGATATAAAATAGATAAATTAAACAAAATAACTTAAATAAATACCTTTTCACATATAAAATAATAATAGCAAATATAAAACTGTGTTAAATTACCCAATGTTTTTATATATTCAGGAATGGAAAAATAATCCCCGAACTTTTCCCGAAATTTTCGAGATTCGATAATGGAATCGGGAACGGGAAGAATATTTTTTCCTGCACACCTTTACTATTTAGTTTATTATTTCTAAATTAAACTTCAAGAATTGAGAAATACTCACTTTTTCAAAGAAAAAAAGCTGTAAAATGTGTGCTTATAATATGAATTAAAGCATCCCTGACAATAAAACAATACTAGTGGAATAAGTCTAAGTTTAGCTCTAGGGTCAGACAAAGGGACGGACAGAATTGTAATATCCACTTTTTGGAGTTCTCAGCCATATCATAATCTTGAGGCATAAAATTGTGTACGAGAACATTTATGGAAAATATGAAAACATTTAATGACAAAACAAAGCCGTTTCAAGAGGTGAAATCTGTCCCAGTATCATGGTATTTACAACCATTAGAGTGGAACCAACTCTTTGTTGGCATTGAATTTTTTTCATGTACTTTTTTACCTTTGATTTTGCTTTGCAACTTTTGTTTTCTTTTATTTCTCCCCCTTTTTTTTAGTTAATTATTGTTAGACAATAGAAACAGTACCAAAAATAAATTCCTTCACAAAAGTTATCAACCCCATTGTCGGAAAATTTTCAAATGAAAACAAAGGTTTTGAAAGTGATATGGAAAGGAACACTAGCTTAGGCCCATAGGTTTATAATTTTTATAGCAAATAAGATTTTGGATAACATAATTAAAACAGGACCTCTCTTTATTTTATAAGTTTCTGCGTTCAAATGCTAATATGCTCATAGCAAATATTTGAACACTATTGATATTTATTTACTTTATGGCAATTGGAACCATAGTTCATTTAAACACTTATAAAATTGCATCACTTACCTCTATACATATCCCTATCTTGAGTTAGTTATATCCAGTCCCCCTCACTACACCCCATCCCTATCTTGCGCTAACTATATCCAATCCACCTCATTACACCCTATCCCTACCTTGAGTTAGTTCTATCCAGTCCACCTCATTACATCCTATTCCTATATTGAGTTAGTTCTACCCAATTTTTAAATTTACAATTAAAAAAATACGTTTAAGAAAAATCTTCAAAATCAAAAAATATGTTTATGACAATTTAAGACTACTTTTATAATTATTGAAGAATCTATATCTGTTTTCAAAGATCTCTTTTTTAAACTCGTCAAATAAAACGTAAATATATTTACATGGTAAATCCTATCTTGACCAGCCGTGAGGTCACAGGTAAGCAACGTCACGTTCTCCTCTGCCCCACCTTAAATACTTAAACCAAGGGGCGTTGAGGGGGATTAAAAGCAAGGCTGAACCTAAGGTTATTAGCACCTGTGTGAAAATACAAAATGGAGTCCTCCCACTCCCTCCTCTCTTCATCTATTTGATAATAGCAAGATTTTCTTGTGCACTTTACCTATAATAATTATGTTAGTCAACATTTTCAAGGTCACTGTCAGTTTCCATCATGACTCGAATGCTGTGATTTTTCAATTTTACAAAAACTAGTCAAAATCACGGAAAAGCTACAAATAAAAACTGGCAATCAAGAATTTTTTGACATTTACATTTTTAAAACTTTAAATTGCGTTAATTTTAGATTTGTACAGATATGGCGATTATACCCAATAAAATATAATTGGGTTTCCTCAACTTTTTTTTAAAAACAAAAATGTTACCATTCTTTCAAAATCAATTCAATCCATCATTTTATATCTCAGCCTACTAAGCTACGGGTCACGAGTTCAATACCCAGCATGACAGAAAATGTTTTAAGGATGAAAATACGTGATGAATTAACGGCTGGCATATTATCTCTGTTCTAGATAAAAGTGAGTTTATAAGGCATGTACTGATATAAACAGTCGGTTCAGAGAATGAATGTTAAATACCTCAAATAAAAAATTAAATTCAAATAGTGGTTGCTCAAACTGTAAGCAAAGCAAACGTCACTTAACTCTCATGTCCTATAATAAAAAAAAAGGTGATCAAACCAAACAACGGCCCAAATCCTCCCCATCCCTGTGTGACTAGGGAAGTCACTCTTGAGCCCTTCTTGTTCAGAAGAAGGGAGGGGACTCCCCTGACACCCTCTGTATAAAAGAGCGCAATGAATACACCCAGTCCTGTGATAAGTGGATGAATAAAACATCAAGTGACGAAAGCACAGCAAATGCGCATCACAGTTTTAGCCTATTAGTGCGTTACGCCCTACGTCCCCCCCCCCTCTAAACCCCCTAGCTCTTTCCCTGCTCTTTCCCCCTCACCCCCACCTCTATGTCTTCTTTGGAAAGTGACGATTTCGTTTGAAAATTATTAGTAAAATGAAGAGAAGGGGGAGGGGGTGTTGAAAGGGACTATGGGAAGGGAAGATTTCAAGAGTGGGAAGGGTGGGGGGGACGTAATATGGAAAGGAGTAGATGGATGTATAGATGACTGTATAGAGATAAATGTGATGGGATTTTCGCGCACTCAGTCTCAGTAATTCGAGGAAAGTGCAAATTTTACCGCCCCTGGAGGTGTGAAGAGTAAAAGAGGTGTTTCTTTGGGATTAGGACGATAAGCGTTCAAGTTCTGTGCTGGTTTTTATTTGAAACGTGAACACATTTAGTAATACTAATGTACAGTACTTTTGTACAAAAAAACAAGTGTTACCTATAACATTTAAAAAAAAAGTTCAAATAAGGACAATCCTTTCTTGGGAAAATTATCATGTTTTATTTTTGTTGCAGCGTCTTATTAAACCAGTCAGGCTACATGTAAATGATTTAATTACGCTAACATGCTAGGGATGATGAAGGTTAGATTTTAGAGGAAATATACCCGCATTTGAGAGTAAGAAGAGTGGAAAACAATTTAGGGGTAAAAAACCTTCAGTATCTTTGACCGGTATTTAAACTCCGATCTCCCTATTGTTGGCAGTCCAATCTATTGCGAGAGTGAGACATTAGACCAATCGACCACCGGGGTGGGTGGTCGAGAATTAAATGCACACTTTCATGAGGATATGGTCGGATTGACAAATAGTTGGGTTTTTTTAAGGGATTCGTTTTAGGTGTAGTATGAGTGAAGGAGTT
The DNA here is from genome assembly GCA_902155825.1 of Timema genevievae. Lineage (NCBI taxonomy): Eukaryota > Metazoa > Arthropoda > Insecta > Phasmatodea > Timematidae > Timema > Timema genevievae. Next base: position 46,406 of record CABFWO010001997.1, on the reverse strand, counting down.
TGTTTAGAGGAAGTTCACCCGCACTAGCTTGGAGAGAGTATGGAAAAACCAACGTGATTAATCACATATGAAAAACTGTCTTCATTGCAACCGAATGAGATTTGAACCTAGAGTAATGGCGAACCTAGTCTAACAATTATTAATGGTATAACATGTAATATGTACTGTAATTAATAATTATTTATAGTTACAGGAAAACACATAGTATTGACCACAACATGTAAATATTAGTAATTTACTATCACTGTTTCTTTCCATTTATCTTTTTTAAGTTTGAGCTTGTTAATCAAATATATTTCATTTAACTTGATTTTTTCCTCGCTTTTCCAAAAAGTTTGTTTGGATTATCCAGAATTTCGGACTACCGGGGTTCAGTCTAACGGGATTTTACTCTATATATAAATGTTGCTAGCTATAAAATAATGTTATAAACACTTTTAAATGATGTACTATCAATTTATTAGAATTATTTCAAGTAAACTAATATTTGATTATTTTACTCGGTACTTTTAGCTTCTCACTCTAAGTAAATCTTACCAAAATAAACCAAACGTATCATTTCGCCTTCATTTTCGTTGGAGAGTGAATGTCATACAGGAAGACACTTATGCCACTGTTGCATGCTCCTACACAGGCGTCACTAAGTGAAGAGGAGGCGCCGAACGAAAAAGAGCGAAAGACAAAAATGAAAACATCTCTGTAGTCCCCGTTAGCCTCGTTTACGCCTATTACAGAGCCATGGAGAAATGACGTAGATGGAGACAAATTCATAGAGGTAGAAATTAGGCAGGACAGAGAGAATGTAATTTCAGTCGGGAATAAAAATACTACCGAAGCAATAGAAAATGTATGTTAAGTGCTCTTTTCTATCTTCTTTCTGCAGGCTATTTTTTTAAACGAGAATTTTTTTCTAAGTTATTATTAGATTTAGATGTGGCAAAGAATGTGAACTAATATAAATTATTACCAGAAAGAATCAAGAGCTAATATTTCTTATTATTTCGTAGGCTATCCAGTTATTTAGCCATTATAGCACAATTGTCAATATTCCTTTAAATAAACTTTTGTTTAGAATAAACTAAGAAAAATTGACTAAAAAAATGTGTTTCAAAAAGATAGACGATGGATGAGAATGATAGAATTTAAAGAAAATTTATCAAAATTTATTTTGAAGTAGAATGGGAAACTATTTAGAAAAAACCACCTGAGCACACAGAGCTGGAATCCAAGCCCCACTCTTTCCGTCAAGGCCCATCTATAAACAAGCAAGATAACACTATTGGGGGGGAGGGGGGGCTATTTGGTGTTACATGGAGTGGAGGGTACATCACAATGCTATGTAACATAGATCTTATGTAGAAGAACTTCGGTTAACCAAACTTCACTTAACCGAAACACGTGTTAGCCCGAACTCCGGTTTTTTTTTTGTCCTTTTTGTTTTGCTATATAGGTGCAACAGAAGGAACTCAATTTTCCAGAAGTTTATAATCTCATAGTCAACTCAGAAATGATTTAAGCAAACATTTCCATGAATCTCTTACCTTAACTTAACCATCTTAACTAACCAGCCCCATGGTGTAGTGGTCAGTGCACAAGAGGTCCCAGGTTCGATTCCTAGCTTTTACCTGGGGTTTTTTTATCCCTGAAGGGGAATTACTCCAAAGGTCACCAGAGTTAGGTTAGTTAAACTTAAGTTAGGTTTAAGTGTGTCTACTGGTTTCACATCTTCATATTCACTATCACCATCATTCCATCTCATCGGGACATGGAAAGAGCCTCCACGGAAAGGATGTACGATTAGTACATTCGGGCGTGCCCTGGGTAACGGTACATTAGTAGTATATTGACTAAGCTTTCCACTGATGAGCTTCGATTAATGTAGCCTAGACGCGCAATATTATCTTATAACCAACTTAACTCAAGTTGTTACGGCTCGATCTTTCACTTCTGTCTTTTGGGCTCTCTTTTTACATCAGAGGATCTCAGGAATATGGTAATTTATATCAATGACAAGTCAGACACGTTCCTTGATGGGTTTTTTTTATCATCAAAACCAACAACTTGTTCCCACGGCCTGTTGTATGGCAAGTCGCGAACGGCTCGTGGATTGTAGATTCGCGAGTCGTTGGTTTACGAGCCTAACTAACCATTCCCACGTCACGTGGTTTACTCTACTCGTGCCTGTGGATGTGGCACAATAATGGTGCGGCATACAGCGAACAGGAGTACAGATTTGACTAGTAGTTTCAGACGAACCACAGGCCTTTGATGTTTCAAGCATTTGCCGACAATTCATGGAAACGCTCGAGCCGTACCAAGCCAACGCGCATCTATCGGTCCCGCGACCTGTGATAATGCAATCTACTTTACTTAGTATTGGATGTATCATGTTTTAGACCAGGCATTTCCAACCCACGGCACGTGGGCCACTTGGGACCCACCAGCTCAAATTGAAACACTTCCAACTGCCGAAATAAACAACAAACTAGGCTCTTTTAGCTAAAGTAAATTCTAGCTAACTTCCATATAGTTTCCAGAACTGTGAGGATAGGACTAATCTTACTTGTGTCGTTGAAGGTTTATTCAGTATTCATACATTCAACCAAATACCTTATGATACTAATACTGGACAATAGACTAGTTTTCTTACGAAAAAGCCAGAGTGCTGTGATCTACATGGCCCGGTGTTTCAAACCGTGTGAATTAACGTGGACGGCAATGGATAAATGATTTAAAACTTCCGTTTTCGTGTGAAATTGTTATTACTATCGCAAATAATATGACCAGTGGTATATATGCAAAATATAATTGCTACAACAACAACAGCAGCAGAAAATTAACATTCTTATCCGTTGTAAACAATCAAATATATTTTGAAATATTGTATTTTGTTTTGTATTAGTTGTAAATTTATTAGGTATGATAAAATGACTATATTACACAGTTACATTCCATTCAGTTCCAGTTCAATTTGTTTTAGAATAATTTTGGAATAGAAGGAGTCAAAGTAAAAACATACTTATTTTTTTAGGAAAAGGCTATTAAAACTATTATTAATTGCATAATTATTATCAATTGTAATTAGAATTCAACTATAGTTAAATTATAATTATTTAACTAAATATTAATTAAATTACAGTTAGATATAATTAGATTATAACTACATATAGTTAAATTATGAATATTTTAATTTTTTATTATTATTATTAATTGTATAGCATGATTATACATACTTCACTTTTCATAGGTCGGATCTTACCTGACGTCTATAAAAATTATTGTCTCTCTCTACGTTCACATATTAATACATAAGGTCATGTGATTTGCAGCTGTCACTTTTTATAAATATAATCAATGCTGACCACAAAAAAAATTCTCCCTATGGCAATTGAACTGTAGTAAACTAAAGTGTATGTACACAAAATCTCTGAGCTCATGACGAAGTTATAGCGGGTCTTTTTGAAGCTGCATTATAGGTTTAGGTATTTTAAAATGATTAAATTTGAAGAGTAGGTTCCTCATTAATAAAGGATTCTGGTATTTAAAAATGCGTGTTAAAGAATTCGACAGGAACCCTCAAAGCTAAATATTCTAAATAAAACTATTATAAAATGAAGGTGCTTTCAACCCCTGGTTTGTCGGTGACTTTGAGATCAGTTTTAGAATCCTGCCCGAGTGTACTGCTCATTTTACACACTTCCTTTAAGTTAATTTGAGTAATGGTTACATTTCCTCTACATTCTGTCATACTTATCTCACAACATTCATCACTACTACCCTATTAACGTAATTTGAATAAATGCGTGTACATTGAGCTAATAGAAAGATGTGTTTGGAACAAAATTATTGCGGTGAAAAGTCCACTCTAGTCAGTTCGAATCAGACTTTTTAATTTTAAAATGGTTTGCTGTGAAAAATGTTGACATTCAGAAGCCACGCTACCCCTTTCCCACCTCTGGGAATAGTTTTAATTGATATACCCATATTTCAAATAATGTTTATTAAATATTTATGAACCCGCTTCGGTGGTCGCATGGTCTAAGCCACTACTCTCGCAGTAGACTGAATTACCGATGACAGGGAGATCGTGATTCGAATAGCAGTCTTTACTCAGGATAGTTTTCCAATCTCCCTCCACGCAAATGTGGGTACACTTGCTCTAATTAAACATTTCTCATCCCTAAATTGTTAGATTAGTAACCTCATTGCGTATATCCCGAAATGGTGTGCGAAACGTGGTTACGTAATACGATTAATAAATTTTAATGTAAACATGTCCTAAGATTGCGAATTTTAAGCCCTCCCCAAAATTAAATTCTCCCTACGGCCATGACTCGATTTAAAATAAATTCAGTAATATGAAATTGAATGAGCGAGGAGGGGAATCACATGTCCACAATTCCATATCAGACCGTTTTATAATGAAAACTAAGCTGTCTCCAATGCAAACTATTTTAGTGGAAAATTATTATTTCAATCTCTGCCAAATTCGAAAATTCAAGCTACCCCCTTTGAAAATATATTTTGTAAATAGTTGACATTTTAGATAGGCGAGGTTTGAGTTTCGAGGTTAGTATGCACTAACACGCCGTTAGGTAGCAGCACTATAATTATTCGCACATACGCCTGTGTTATTACTATAGGACTGTCCAGTATTATTATCATAAGGTATTTGATTCAACGCTGTGTTATGTGTTTATGGATGAATGGAGGGATTAATGATGGGCGTGGGTGTGGTTATTGGTGTATCTGTGTGTGTGTGTTTGGGTGTGCACTTGGGAATTAGGTACTATACATCTCATGTGTTCCTCTCTAGTCAGTTCCCTAAGAATTTATGCAGGTAGCCCTCAGTCGGGAAAAAGTTGGACATGCCTGCTTTAGACGTTTTTCTGAATACGTAGGACCGATTAAATTATGGATACTAGTTAAGCACTTGTTTTTAATGTGTATGAATTTTCACAGTTGTTTTAAATTCGTAGTTTTAAAAATATATTCCAAATAGACTCTCCAGGTACCACTACGCTGATTCTGTGAAGGAAAACTGTTGTCTTTTGTATTTTTAGCCTGAAAATTAAATAGTATAAAATTAACACATAGGTCAGTGAAAATGTATTTGTACTGTGCGTTTAAGAGTTTGGTGAATTCAAATAATAAAATAGTTTTATTTATAAAATTAGTAATTATGATTACTTTATTTTCCAGATCTATAATTTTAACCAAACTATAATAACACACTTTAGCATTTTACTATTTTTTAAATGTTATTCTGTAGCTATTGATAATATATCAATCAATAAGGACAGCTGCAGATACCATGACTTGACTTATGAATATTTGAAAGTATATCTTGTAACTTTTCAAGCGGTTGGATAAGTTTTTTTGTTGTTTTGTTTTTTGAAATTTTGAATGCACCATGCACAACACTGAATTGTCTATTTCGTTTCCTGATATGATAATTTTTATTTATTTTTAACTTATGTGTTTCCGTGAATATTACATGGGGCTGGCTGATCTACCATGCAAGGTGCAAGGTGAGGATGGCACTCAAACACGTGTTTGCTTTTTGAGTGGCTTCTATTGGCATCTCTTTGCTGTGTAGACAAAACTAAAAGGCTCGTTGTGAACTTCTCTCTTTATATATTTATTTATATATAGATTTTCTCTCTCCCTCTCTCGCTTTCCATTCTGGTATGAACTGGAAAGAGTGCTGGAGAGAATATATAGTTGAGTTGATGGGTAGGTTGCGTCAGCACGAAAATTAGCGTCAATAATACATCACAGACAAGTAGATCGCACCTTTTTTCCCTCTTCCCTTTCCTCCTGTCTGTCCTTCTTGCAATGATTTTATACCTATCTCTCTCAACTTTATAGCGACGCATTACGACGCCATGCGCCTCCAACACAATATTATTAAGATTCATCTTTTAAATAAAAATTGCTTGGTAAAACACGTTTCGAAGAACCTTGTTGGAATGCATTATTTTAACTCGACATTTAATGAAACCTCATTTTACTGATGACCTAATTTATATTTAATGTAATGCTCTCTAGTTTAGAATAACATTTTTCTAATATAAATTTATTGAACGCAACCAATGATTTATTGCTTCTAAAAATGTTACAGGCCTAAGATTTGGTGAAAAGGGACTCGAGCTACGGTCAGTATACTTGCAGTTTTTATAACAAAAACAAATTTTAAAAATATTGCTTCACTAGATAACTTTTGTTTAATTCTCTACACATATTAATATCAACAATTCTTGAATATGTTTGTCATAAGCAGAGTCGCATTTGAACAGAACAGAAAATTGTAAATGGAAATAAATGTTCTGTTATTATTCCACAAGAGTCATGACATATTCAAGAACTATTGATTGTGTGTAGAAAATTAAACTACGAGTAAACGTATTTACTGGAGCGAATGTTTATTTATTTTACAAAAAAAAATATTATTTTATTGTAACTCGTGTCGCCTTTCACCCCACCTTAGAAGTATTGTTTCAGTTTCAGCAGATAATTTCAGTTTCAGCAGATTTCCCCACAAAGGTATTGTATGAACCTTTGCTTCCTTGCATCAACTCTATCCAGAGGCCTTGTACACATTTGTTAAGATGTTTAATTTCTAGAGAATGAGGAAACGAACTTTATCTACGGGGTAGGAATGAGGAGAAGTTAGAAGACATACACTAGCCCTCATTGTCAAGGAAAAAAAAGGATGGAGAAACTATTGCACCTAATACATATTGAGTAAAATCAACCTCGCTACCCACGGTTGAAACTTGAACTCCTACCTACCCACCAAGGGGGATCAGATATAGTACGAGACTTCTCGGATGCCTTTGAAGGTATTTCTCTTGTCATATATTAGGGTGTATACATTATACAGGCCAAGGTTTATTTAAAACACGAACATCTTTTTTTCAGCCAACATTGATAACGTTTTACTAATATGTTATTAGTGTTATTTTATAAGTATTGATAACCTGCCCCGTGGTGTAGTAGTCAGTTCACCTGGCTACCAGCCTAAGGGTCCTGGACTCGATTCCCGGACCGTACCTTCAGCATTTTTCTTGAAAGGGGAATCACCCCAACGTTCATCAGAGTCTAGTTAGGCTTGTTGGAGTTTCTACTGGTTACACACCCTCATACTCACTATCATCATCCCCTAATCTCATCATAACATGGAAACTCTGATTTTGGTTGGAAGAACAGTAGAGAAAATTCTAACATATTTCTTTGCGGTCAACATTTGTAGCACTTTAATTTATTATTTGTACTATTTCATAGATTCTGATGATATCTATCAAACCTAAAAGCTACAGATCACATAATTTGATGTATAAATATATTAAAATCGTTTTAGTAACTTTAGTGTTACTAACTTCTACTGTTCTTTCTACCAAAATCAAACTACTACTGGCTAATTCTTCCCCAAACTGGTTTATTATTAATGTAGCCTAGACGCATGATATTATTATAGCTATTGTTAATATATAACTAAAGTGACAACTGCAGATTAAATTACCTTAAGTATGACCAAGTGAAAGTAGATCTAGTCACTTTTTTTTTACGGCACACTCTTATTTGTTATGAGTCCTTGCGGCACACTGAACGTGCAAATGGCGACACTAATAGACTTGGGCATGCGCATGCGCAGAGAGACCTTTCAGTTGAACAGGAAACGAATGTTTGTACTCTATTCAACCATGAATTGAACGTTTGTGTAAAAGACGACACAATTATCATTAATTACTGAACTCTTTGATTGTAAGCCATTAAATTCCTAGGAAAATAAATGTATATAAGTCTTTTTTTTTAGGAATTAATATTGAATGAAACTAGCTTTAATTTTTGTTCTGTCAACAATAACATGATGCTGAGAATTTCACGGCACATTGTTATGCCACGGCATACCTCTGAGAATCACTGCTGACTAAAGAATACTTTTTTGTTATTAATACTTACCTAATCCGTGATTTAAGTACAGCATCATCAAACTTTAAGCTGGTTTTTGCATCCTGGTATTTGACTTTTGCCACCTAGCCCATATTTTCTTTTATATAACCTTTTTTAACTCTTTGACAATTTTTTTTAATATTTTATTTTTCCATTTTATTATTCAGCAGTAATGACGGTAAGCTGACTTCTCTACGCCTGTGATGAAAGAAGCTTACCAGACGCACGGATCACAAAGACGCACCCCACCCAACTTTTGATGAATATTTATTTGATAGCGTGCTGTTACACTTTTATTTTTATTTTAGCCAAGCCGTATTCTGTGTGTATTTTTTTTTTTACTGCTTGTATAATGAGAATACAAACTTTTTAAAAACACACATTTTCGAAACTCTTTTAATTTTAAGTTGTGTAGAGTGACTTTGGTGTGTCAATAAAAATTCGCTTTTAAAGTATTCACCCTTTTTTTAGATGAGTTTTTTTTTAACTTTGGGTTACTTTGAGCGAACATGTTCTTTCTAGCATGCTGTTTTAAAATTCTGTTTTGCAATAAATAAGTCTTCGTGTTATTGTGAGAAATATGCTTTGTAAATAAATTGAGATATAAATCTATAGCAACGAGAATATTTACTTAATAATAAGTGGCGAATGATGTTACCTGTAATTTTAATTTAGATTATTTGTGATATTTTTATATATTTTTTTTGTGAACCACATCTACCCGTCGTGAGTCTCCGCATAGTTACACTAATGAGTAGGGATAAGGAAGGTATAATTTAGAGGGAATGTACTGTACATATACTGTATATAAATATATAACAAAATCAGTTAAAATATGTAGTAAAATAAGTAATAATGTGAAAATATGTACATTGAATATACTAGCTTTCCTCGCGTTAGTAATACATACATATATTATTGAAACGAAATTTAATTTTACGGCTGCAGATTACTAAAAGAGGTTATATAAAAACACTTTTCCAAATATACACCAATACAATTACTTTTTTAGAGAGCTGTATTGCATTACTAGTTTGTTTTATACCACTTTCATTTTCCATTAATCAAAGACTTCAAATTAATGAAATTAAATGACTGATTTTAGAAATTCTACAAACACTACAAACTTTCAATGAAACCTCCACTATTTCAGGCTCTTTGAAAACAGGTAAACGTCAGACCAATGTAGAAAGTGAGTTTCCTAAAAAAAAAATCTGTCTGAGGTTTAATGTTTGATTTCAACATACTAGCTGGTATTAATATTACACTTATAAGTATACAGATGTTACAGATGTTGCCTTTCAAAAGAACGTTCCACGCGCCGTATTATTGTGACAGACCTCAAATTACATTTCCTTGATTGATTTTTGGTTCCATTTTCATCATTTATTTTTTGCCTTGCCGCTTTATATTAGTTTACTCTCCCAACCAAACAACGTGAAAATGAGCTAATCAGATCCAAGAAATTTTGTTTTTACAACTCATCGACTTGTGTTTACAAACTGACACGCCGCGCGAGAGATGTGCTGCTGAGGAAGGG